>LJIJ01002506.1:0-26333 GCA_001718145.1 Orchesella cincta
TAAAACTGAAGGGTTCGTACCACACCGCAAACTGAAGGAGTTGTGGAGTCTTGTCTTTCCTTTTTGGACAAAATATGATGGTAATGCTTTCAAAACAATCAAAGAAATAGCGGCCGACTTGAACTATGGTACCATTTCTTATAGTTGTCGTTGCATCAATCGATTCTGGTCGCTCGTGGCCTCCAACTCCTAGTTTTTTAGCAACCTCTGGATTACTTTGGTAGAGGGAAAGCGTTATGTTGTGTATTTCAGCCAAAATTAATAAGGACATTATGTCGGATCTCATTTACTACTTATCCGTTTTTCTGGCTGAGGCAAACAGTTTGCTTGTCTTTTGGTGTATTTTTAATGAAATTGTTCCGGTCAGAAGCCGATATAGGGAGCAATTTCCTATTTGCATTCCAATACAACTGGTGATGAACAGCGTACATATTTTGGGACAATCTCTTCTCAAAATCTTGAACAGGAATCGGAGCAGTTGAGCAGTATCCATAGCAAATTGTTGTAACTGAAACTTGAGCTGGTTGGCATTCAAAACTTGGGGGCAAAGTGAGAATGAGCTTGAGTGCTGGAAATATTAGATCGGGCCATTTATTTGCGATGAAAAAATTTGCTCGTATAATTTTAGGGTAGAGTTGCCCGGTCTTTTGCCACACAAAGATGAACATTGTACGCGAAGGTACAAGAAACTCTTTTAAATAATATACAGGTCTGCCCACACTATTGAATTGGTCTTCAATTTCGATTGGAGCGATGACCACATTGAACGTGTTTGAATATCTGTAGTGTCCCCTTCTCATTCCTCTCAATCCACTTCCGTCTTTAATTGAGATAGACCTTGACAAACAGGGATGCATCAGGAACAAACCGAGCTTTGTCAATTCTTGCTGACAAGAAAAAGTATAATACGTATTCTTCCGCGTTGGTATTCAGGTGAGGAAACAGGCGAACTAAACAGCTTGAACGGTAACCGAAACTGTGTGAAAGGGGAAATAGTGCAACCCCGACAATTAAGATTTTCATAAACAAATGCTTAAAGTTGTCGTCCATTTGCGCTTTTTTTACGTTGTCAGATAAGTTGGTGTTTGATTCCAGTCTCTGGAGTTGCAGTAGTAAGCGGTTGGTAAAAGTTAGGCCTTGCCTGTTTGTCATTTTTCTCATAAATCAAAGACAGTTTCTAATCGGTACTCCTTTCAAATGAATAATCACAACTTGGAGTTAGGAGAAAGCTCGAAATTTGTTTTATATTTAAATGAGCTAGCTGTCTTGCGTGTGTAATAGTGTTTCTAATACTGGCATTAGGATAACTTCAAAACTCCTATTATTTCAGCACTAGAAACGCGCGGAAATTTATTTAAATCACATTTTCCGAATAAAAAAAGAAGTCCAACTCCGTTTGTTTCTCCAAGCTGAATGAGTGTCTTTTGTTATCCAGGTAGCAGATTTGAGCTCATTCTGGGAGTAATGACACGTAGGCTTAGCCATCCGCTCATCCAGACAAAAGTAAGCATAACAGGAAGGCGACAAAATTAAAATGGGCATATCTAGTAAAGTAGGTTTCGCATTGCGAAGGCAGCTCTAGTGTTCACAGCCGGAAAGATTTTAAATTACAAAAATGATTTGCTGTTTTTTAAGATGATAAGATACGAGATTGATTAAACGTTGGGCTAAATTGGTAAAAGCGTTGGCTATAGTGTTTAAGCCTTGCACGTTCACATGACAAATTGGTTTCAAAAACCAATTTGAGCATCTACTCTTTCAGATTTACCGGCAAGCCAACTATGTTATCCGAAACCTCATTTTTAATTTAATTGCTTGCTACGAGCCTAAATCTTCGAAAACTTACGAAGAAAGGATACAATACGAAAAGCAAATATATTACAATGTTTCTGAAAAACATCAAACATCATATTTATAATTGTTTGAAAAAGTATATCGCGAAGGAAATTGGATGAATTCTTGCGGTATAAGCGAAATTACGTTAATCGTATAAGCGACACAAAAACATAATTTCTTTACCAACGTAGGCAATTGTCACTGAGCAAAAAAATATATTTCGTGTCCAGAATGATGCCTATGAAATTCGAGAACGTTTTATCTAGTTCAAAACAGCAATTGTTTAGCAAAACCGAGAAAATGTTTCTAATTTATTAGTTTCATTCATTTATTTCCGTTTAACCAACTTATATTTAAGTTATATTATGGCAATTGTTAATCAAAGACATTAAAATGGCTCATTTTCACCTTACATTACTGTATTACGAGAGATGTCATATTTGTGACAGAATTTTTGAATGGTTTGTGTCTTTTTTATTTATTAAACCTAGGATCTTTGAAAATTGCAATTGCAAACAAGGACTGATTTTTTAAAAATTTCTTTGTATAAGGAATTTACTTTAATACTAATTGCATTTCAGAAGGCCACAATTTTATTCCTTTGTGCCTGTTACTTTTCTGGAAAAACTTGTCTAAACAATTTGAATAACATCCACAATTTTATGCAATTAGCGTTTAGTTAAACCTTAAACCTATTATAAACGTATTTAGTTTCAAAACAAAATTTATATTTCAATTTTTTTAATAAACCAACACGAACGGGAAACGATTAAACCTACGGTTTAACATGCATTACATAGGGCCGAGTTGCACTTAAAGTATGGGAATCCGGAGGATACATGAGGATACATTGAGGATACATTGAGATACATTTGGAGAGGATACATGAGGATACATTTGGAGGATACATTTTTGAGGACACAATTTGAGGATACATTTTGAGGATACATTTGAGGATATTTGAGGATACATTTTGAGGATACATTTTTATGGGTTCAAACCTAACCAAAGCATAACCAAACCAATTTATTTAAGAGAATTCTCTTAATTTATACGGTTTGGTTATGAATTGGTTAGGTTAAAACCCATAAAAGTTGAATTTGTATCCTCATGTATCCTCCGATTCCCATACTTTAAGTGCAACTCGGCCTTACATAGTGCTAATATTTTTTAATAATTATATTACCACTATGTAATGCATAATAATTTGTTATGATAACCACAACTTCTATTTAGTTGAGGCTCATATTGAACATGACCACCGCATCCGCAGTCGCTCCACAACCTTCCTGCATAATCCATCGCAAATTGGACTGTGAGTGGGAAAAAGTTTCCATACCAAAACTGAATAGGTTTCAAAGGTTCCATCCTCTTCCACACAAACTTTGAATATCTTGTCTTCCTTTTCTTGTAATCCTCCACTGCTTCCAATCTCCGATTCTCCACCATATCCTCCAGTGTTGTCAGCACCAATTTTGAGATTCGAATGAGGATTCCACTAATCACCAGCACGATCAAGACAACTGGTACCAAACCCGCATACAAGAGCGGTTGCATCCGCCCATACCCCTTGACAACCACCCAGGATAGCCACAGTTCCCCAAAACGTGAAAGTAAAGAAAACCAGCAACACATCTCCAATTGTACGCCGCAATATTATGAAAACGCCATATAGGCGTAGATAATAGCAGAGAAAGGTATGGTGTCTCTCATTTCATCTAGAATGGACACACATTCAACATAATTTGAGGAGTGCCAATGCAACTATCGGGATGAAGAATGCCATACACCTTGCTATTTCGATGGTGGTCATTCCCACGGTTGCAAATCGAATGAAGTAGAGAACCACCTTAGTACTCGTTAACTGAAGGGTTTCTGGAGACAAAATATCTCCCGATATGAAAGTGACAATGTCGAAGTTGCCAAAGACAACACAAACAAGGAGAAATGGCATTGGGGCAGATAAGCAAAAGGATACGACACACATCATCATACCAACGGGGTCTGGACGCCCTCTTTTTAGAGCGTCAGGCTGAAACTTTTTCTTTAAGAGAAAGGTCAAATTCAGCATCTCGTTGAAACCTTGCTCAACATTTTTTATTGACTTGAGGAGTATACCAACCATGATGAAGACAATGGCTACAATGAACGAAGCAGTACCGAATACGACAATATGAGTGAATGTGAGTTCAGGTCGGTGTTGAACTTTGTAGTGGGTTACAATTACGTATATATTCCCGATTGCGAGAAGGAATGCGTTGAACAAGGAGCAAATCCATATGATCCATGTTTTAGGAGAGGTAGATACTGTTAGTTTGGGAGTGAGAGGTTTTAAGGAAACTGGGAGTGGAGGATAGTGCCAGTAGAAGCGTTTGGGGATGGAAAATGAAGCTGCTTGTAGTTTTGTCGTCATGTTTTTTCTTCAAAGCAGTTTGAGGTTGTGAGTGCTTTCTTCAACTAACGATTTTTTAAATACAGACATATGTACGTTACTTTAAATGTGGATTTTATAGGTACTTTTCTTCTAGGTACTTCTGGCTGGTGTATTTTAAACTAGCTTGGAAACTTCAGGATTACGCCCACAACCTTTAAGTACCTTGAAAATGAAATTATAGGTACTTCGTTACAAACCACTAAAAGCAGAAATCTAGACCATTGGAATATGGTTTGACGAAAGTGTGAGCGTTACAGAAATTGGTAGCTGATCCTTACTCTTCTTTAGATTTCCTTTTTAATTTGAACATCAATTCCCAATAAGACATGCATTTTTAAAATCCTTTGTACAATACAAAGCGGAACGTAACTCTGCAAAATAGTACGCCTCTTTTCTAGTATTTTTTATTCCACGTTACATTCGCTCTAAGTTGTCTCGTGGAAAATTTTGATGGTTAAATTGTTGTGAAAAAATAAAGTTTGCTTTAAAATACAGGAATTTTGTGATGACGTGCTCCCAACTTGAGAATTTAAATTCATTTTAACACTCTGTGCTCTGCAGCTATTCTGTTTTATAAAAATTGGGTAGTATACTAGAGAAAGAACTCTCCAGAGAAAATTGTAAGGGTACTTTCTAGCACGTTACGTTACACGAGAAATATAACAAACCAGGTACTCTCATTTGTTAACAGTGAGTCAGCACCATGCCTCCCATCCAAGGTGCAGTACTGCACCTTGTGAAAAAGATACTACAAAGATACTTATCTTAGCGTCGATTTATAAGCAGATATAATTTGCAACCAATACATGCACACAATTCTAAAACAGAATTGTGAGAATAAATGCTTTCATGTTTGACTTCTCCACTATTTCGCCATAAGTTATATTAATATTGACGATATAAACATGTATTTATTAATTATATAATTCTAGAATTCCCAAACTTTCACTGGAAACCAATTCATATATAACAAAATCATAATATCCGCCACCAGCTCTGTTGTGCCTTAAAATAAAGCATACTTTTATTGCTATACCCATTCAAGTATATGTAGATGTTTGAAAATGAATAAATTTTACAATAATTCAAAAACAGAACATTGAGATTTTTAAAAACTAATGGAATTATTTGTTCATTTAGTAGAGTGGTTATTTTACACTAAATTAATACTATTTTATCTTCCCTAAAATTTATAATATACATGGTTTGTTAATAATAATCATAATAAACGTTAAAAGAATTGTTAATATTTACTGTGTTTAAAGCTTTGACAAATGAATCAGTGTCCTAAAGGGTACATATATCTTTCAGTTTAAAACGTATTATGCTAACTACACTGAAACTATATTGAAGAAGTATCAGCAGTACGCACAACCACTACACTTGGATTTTGGAGATTTAACCGTCCACCGTAACAATTTCTCGGCTCAAATACTGCCCAAAACATCCGAGCACACACGTTCCAAAATTTGTGATACATTTTCAAAAGACTTAACTGTAATTTTAGCTCAGCAATGAAAACTCCGAATGCAATTACTAAAGCCACAGCCCAAAATGTTGCGATCGCTCTAATTTTGGTTATTTCCACCGTCTCAGGCCCTCCCCTTATTTTATCATAGTGCAGTTTGGCTTTGCAAAGATCATCCCATATTGACCACTCTTCCCATTTGTGGAATAACCCAGATGAAACTATATTCTGCATGGACTCCTTCAGCCAGTGCTGATTTTCTGTTTTAATTTGCCAACTGTACAAGTTTTTGGCAAATGTCTGAGGCACCTCGAAACAACAAAACTGGTCACTAGCTTCCCGCAACGCTTTTTGGAGTGCCGGTTTACCAAATTTAATGTATAATCTATCAAAGAATACTCCGAGACGTACACCATTAGTCACCATTTTTACATATTCTTCATCCATAATAGTCTCCGTAACCTTGAAAGCCTCCTTTGCAGATGTACCAAATGATCTGAATTCCTGTCCAAATGCCTCCTCTGGAGAAAGAGATTGACCTGCTTGTTGGTAGATGATCTTGTAACCTTGATCAACAAACTCTTTAATCGTGTTGATATTTCCCTCGGGTTCTAGTGTAGCAGTGACAATGCTAGTTAACCCATTTGAATAGATTTGCGTCATTAGAAACGCCATTGAACAAATCATGATGAAATGACGAGGATTTACTGATGCCCCAAAAACACTGGCAAAAAATCCCAAAAATTCCTCAACAGCTTTCCCTGCATGACGGTGATGTCTGCAGCAGTAAATCATTGAGAAAGCTAGTACGCTCGCAGTTAACATCCAGATATCTGAATTAAAAGGTTCCAGCCACAATGAAAAGTTGACAAGTCTTCCTTTCTCCTCGTTTTTTCTGGAACAATAGATGGCAGTTTTAAAGTCAAAATCGTTAAAAAGCATGTATACAGTCTGAAAGAAGTGCATCCTGTTATAGGAAGTCTTTGGCACAATTAATTCGACACCGGTAAAAGGATTGGACAACTGGAACTTGATCCTGTTTTCCACACTAATGTCACTTACGGAAAGTGAAATGTTGTGGATATTCGACAACACGTAAAGTGTCATGATGTCTTGTTTGCATCTCCAATTTATCCTATTTGTTTGGCTAAGGCAACCGTTGTTGCCCAGCATTTGGATGAATTCGAACCAACCATCAATAAGATGTGTCAGAGCAGGGATTTCTTTCTTATTCGCATTCCAAAAAAACGATCGATGAAGCTTGTATAAATCGTTTCGGCTCCATAAATATTCGAAGTCAGTTGCAGGAATTGGAGCAGATGAACAGTAACTGCGACAGATTATTGTGACTGAAGTTTGATTTGGGTTGCATTCAAAGTTTGGAGGCAACGTTACGATAATTTTCAGCACTGCAAATGTTGGAAGCACATAATGCCAATTAGAAAGGTCAATATTCTCCAATTGGATGAGTTCATATTCAAGATCCGGAATATTTTCCCGAATGAAGATAAATATGGTTCGAGATGGGACAACAATTTCTGACAGATCTTTCGTCGCATTATAAAAAGATGAGATTGGATGTCTCGAATTAAGCGAGGAGACGACGACGTTGAATGTGTCGGAGTGACGATTGGCTTCCCTGACTAGTCCACTCCCATTTTGGATTACGAGGGATCTTGGTAGTAACGACGCATCTGGTACCAATTGGTTCTCATTAATTTTGCTTGAATTGTAGAAGTAAATTAAGTACTTTTCCCAATTTGCGTTGAAATCCGGGAACAAGCGAGATAAACAGGGAGCCTGGTTTGCGGAAATTGGAGTGAATGCCAGTTGAATTACCAAGGAATAGATAAACCATCCCATGGATAAGTAGTCACCCATGATGAAAGTATTGTTATATTGTGTTATATTTAGTTGATTGATTATGGTGGATAATTATATGCCATGTTAGAATTCCATTGATTCCCACAGCGAATATGTGAGAAAAAACTTTTGCTGACTAATTCCCGGTCCCACGGGCCGGCTAGACTTACGCAACGCGTAAGTGCAAAAGCAAGCAGCTACCTTGCTGAACTTGCTAAATTAGCTTATATAACTATAATAAAAAGTGCCAAACTCACATATTCGCGTGAGAATTTACGTCATACCTAGGTCCAGGACATAGTATATAAGTGTGGTACGTTTATGTGTAGGTTAAGTACGTTTTTGTCAAAAATACGAGGTTATAAATGCGATTGCTTAATAAACGAGAACACTCTTGCTCTCTGCTCTGCTCATTAACTCTTTGTCTCCCGTCCTCTTCATTTATAATACCATTCTCTTCTGTGCATAAACCAAAACTGTACCTACTATAGCTCACTATAGCTATACACATAACCATATAACATGGTGTTCGTCTGACCAAGTTCCTGTACCGCTACACATCACTCCGACCTTCCTCAAGTATACCCGTTCGTACACCTTCCTACACAAAACTTATATCGCACTACAGTTCTTTTTCTCATCCAGTTCCGCTTCTTGTTATAGCACACACAGTTCTTTTGGTATACCTTTTCACACACTTGTTGCTCTACTTATATACTCCCACCACACTCGAGTACGCTTCCTTTTCCTACTTTTTGTCTCGCTCACATCATTCCATTTCAATATCACACTCTCTTTCGTAAACACTTCTCCGCTGCTCTAATTCCTTTCAAGTTCAAGTTCAACTAACTAACTATTTTCTTTAATTAATCTTTCCTGACATTTTGAGAACATATTTCAACTACAATACAAGATACTTTGGCGTTACTTCATTGTTTGTCACAATTTGTTTGCCGGTTTGTCAAACACGACAGACAGCTTTGAAAGCGCTTTCAGTCATCAATAGTTCTACAAGTAAGTACCATTGTTATTTCGCAAAATATTTGGTTTTGTACCTTCAACGTTCAAAGTTCAATAGAAAGGCTCTTTTCATTTTATTCCAGTTTCCTTGAATACCGACATTCTGACTTTCCTCTTATTTCATCGCCTTTTGGTAACTTTTTGTTTTGGCTGTAAGTTGTTGTTTATTTTGTCCTCCTTTCTTTCAACTATCCGCTAACTTTCTATACATTTTGATAAACCCTCTAATATTTCCTGGGGTATTACGTTATTTTAGTTCGTTTTGATTACTGCCCACGTCACCCTCACACCTTTGCTCGCACACACGGACGGGAGAACAACACTTTTTCGGGCCGTCTGGATTTGGCCAAGAATAAAAGGTGCCTTGACTAAATTTATTTTAACTTTCACGCTTTTGCTTATAAATTGCAGCGCTCGTGCAGAAGTTAGCACCGGAGAATTCTCCTTTCCGTATCGTCTGTTTAAAACGGTCTCAGGGGTCAGCGTATCGCTTACCCCCTGAGCTCCGTCTCCAAAAGAGCTGATAAGCTCCTCCGTCTCCCCGTCTATCATCCATGAATATTTCTATGTCCCCCAAATGGCATTTTTGCAAGGTTTTGCTAAGAACTTTCGTAATCGTTCAGCTGTGAACCAAGACGAATCTCCGGCGCAAACCGAAGCACGACGCAGTCCTCCACGAGCTTCCGTTTCCTCTTCGTTCGCGCGCACTGTTCAGTCTCTCCTCATACCTCCGACCCCTACTGGGGCAAACCTTACTGCTACGACTGACGAGAGCGAGTTCAGTGACTCTGAACAGCCTTCTGGTACCACGCAATCGCGCAACTACGAACCAACAGCGTAGGAGTAAGTCATCAATGTATCGCGACCTCTGATACCTCCTACCACCCGAGTTCCTCTCACACAAGCACATCTTACACAGGGACGTCCCAGGGAAGCACTTCTCAAGATCAAACCACACCTACCACGCAAACGGTACTTCTCGAGCAAGCAATTCTCGAGCAAGTCATTCTGAACCTGGTTCTTCTCGAGTAAGCAATTCTCGAGCAAGTTCCTCTGACGAAGGTACTTCACGGGCAAGTACATCACAAGCTTAATTCCGCAACGGGTACCCGCACCGACCCGGCCCGGTCCGTCCACCTTTCCGACCGCTCCAGCACTGTCTACCCGGCCAACAGCGCCGCAACTGATTACACAGAACACGCTAGTCTAACTAATAACGAGTTTACCAGTTCGTCCAGTACACTAACAACTAACCACACCGACGATTACACAACAGACGAAGAGGGAGATACTACTATCATCCCGCAACGCACCGGTCCTCTCCGTTTACGTTACTCCTGCCCTCGTAAGGGTCGCTACAACAAGTTTGGCATTCAGGCACTCGCAAATCTCCGCCTCCCGCTTAAAAGCAAATCTCCCCGCTGCAGCACACCCAAAAGGCTTGCACCTTCACTAAGAAACAGTATCTCTGTTTTGCAAAGGTCCGAACCATCTCCATACGTACCATCCGCTACTACAACAGCCCTATCAGCACGATCAACAGAGCCCGTAAACTCATCCGTTGTACCACCGCAAATTGTAAACTCACACGCGTATTCTACAACACGACGCGATTTTCTCACCCCCGATCATCATCATCAACAACGGAATCAACCGGATCCGGATCCGCTTAGACGTTCCTCCGCCCCTCCGACGATCAATCGCCAGCCTTTCACCCAAGCCCACCACACGACCTCTGACACGCCACCTCCATTCACGCGCACGCCATACTCTATCCGACTACCTCCGTCTATTTACGACTGTCCAGGTCAATTCAGCACCACAAAGTATTTTCCTAACACTTCAGTGTGCCGAAGAAGAACTTCTTACCAAACCTCCCCGTTTTCGTTGCACCTCCGCCTTTACCCCCCCACTCCCCCTTCATAATACAGCGAAGTCACTTCAGGTCTTCTCCCACCATGAATGCATTACAAAGTATCTTTTTGAAAGCTGCCCTCCCGCTAGCAACCGACACACCATACGAATAACACAGACTGCGCACCGCCACACCGTCTCATTTCTCACCGAGTGGTGAGTTGACCATCCGCCACTAACAATTCAGTTTCAGATTCCCGAACCCCCATTAGATTCACACGTTTTCTCCCAACGCGTATTACACCCCACATCAGTGGGCTATCTGGGTGGTGACGCTAGTGCACACCCGCCGCGCAGTCACCCCAATCATACCGAGTGAGCTCTGAAGCACTCACTATCCGCACCTTCGTTTGCTTCGCACACGCCATCAACCACCAACGCGATTTAACCACTTCCCAAACTATCCGCATCAGCATAACGGCTTGTTGGCTTATCAAGAGTATCAGATAGATCACCAGTGGGTTCACAGCAAAGTTTGACTGTGATTCTTTACCCCTTGCCTCATTATCCAGATTTATCTTCTACCTAACCGGGACTGTTTTCTCTACGAATTACAACTTCCGCCACTTGTGTAATTCGCAAGTTCGCCCCGATCTCGTCACTGAACCAGAACCAGACATTCTATATCAACACGTTAGAACATTTGATTTATCTTCGCGTACTACCCTGCCACCGCCGCCCGCCAGTGCAGGTTACTCGCCCCTTCTGCAGAAAGGCACCCGGATACAAGCCATACTTACTCCGCACGTAAGTGCAAGAAAGCCACCCACGTATTCAGTTCACTCGCTCCCACAAGGCGATCTACTTCTGCCTCCTCTCTGCCACCACCTATACGATTCCGAAGTTGTATCTTTCCCTCCGGAACAGTTCCTGTATCCTTCCATCAGGAAGCTTTCTGCTTCAGTCGCAGAGCATTATCACGCGACTTTTTAGCAGCTACTCCAATAACTCATCACCCTCCGTTTCTCCGCCAGAAACTCCAACCCTGCCAGGGCTATCATCATCATTTTCTGAAAATACTGTTATCCCTTCATTTCACACTATGATGCCACAGAACGCATTCCAATTCATCGCACCAACTGTGCTTCAACCATTCGACCCCGAAAAAGGTGATGTCACTGAATTTCTGCGCCAGTTTGAGACAATCGCCGCCTCCCAAGGGTGGAGTCAATCACAAAAGTTAATGACCTTTCCTCTACTCCTTGGTCCAGTTCCCTCCGAATGGTATCGGGAATACACGGATTCCCTGAAAACTCCTTTGACATCCTGGTCACAACTTCACGCTGCAATCAAAGCGGCTTTTACTCGACGCGGCCGGCCCGATCGTGCCTGAGGCTGAACGTACGTCAGGAGCGAAAATGAAGGAAGGCGAAACGGTCGACACATACTTGTACGACGTTGTCCGATTATGCAAATTGGTAGATGGTTCCATGAAGGAATCCCGAAAAGTGCATTACATCACCCGAGGGCTCTTGCCTGTTCTGTTCCACCAGTCATGGCACGTGACTTTGAAACCGTCACTGAATTACGCAACCACCTCCACCGTCTGTAGGATGCACGCCATACGTTTAGTGAGGATTCGCCCTACTTCCAAATGCTGGACCAGTCCTCATCCAAAAACACAGAACTTACTCAGAAAGTTCAGCAGATGGAGACGCTTATAAACAATGTTGAAAACTCCCTGACTGTGAACGCGATTACCTCAACAACTCATGGTCGACAGACCCCGCACACGCCTGCGTCGCCTCAAAGCTCAGTTGGCTCAGCCACCACTCAAATGCCAAGATCCGCACCCACCTCAAGCTATGCTGCGCTTTGAACCAGGCACGCGCAACACCTCCAACTCCGTCGTTTCCAGTGATGGCCGACCTATTTGCCCTACAATTGTAACAAAGTTGGACATCTTGCACGACATTGCAGAAGCGAACCGTCATGCCATATTTGCAACAACGATGGTCACAACTTTCGGGACTGTCCACGCCGCAGGAGACGACATAATTCGGGAAACGGGGAAACGCGGGTGGAGACTCACCCGCCTCATAAACAATCCACCTCTACTCACACTCAAATCTGAAACAACATCAAACACCTTCCCATCTGTTATCTGTCTAGAAGGAATGCTCTCACGTACTCCATGCAAAATTTTAGTGGACACCGGCGCATGTGCTTCCTTTGTAGCACCAAAGTTTTCTCCTTTGGTTCTCACTTCTTGCCCAACAACCACTGTGAAAGCCGCAAATAATCAGAACATGACGGTGTTAGGCAAATGCAAACTTGATCTAAACATTCGGCACACAACATTTTCGCATGCTTTCTACGTCCTTGAGGACTCCTCGTACGACGTTATTCTGGGTACCGATTTTCTTACCCGGAATAACGCCGTCATTCAGTACCCAACCCAGGACATTATCCTAAACGGAACCTGCTACGCGTTCAGTCTTCGCAACACCACTTCACACTTCAACATCACGCTTTCCGAGAAACAAATGAAAATACGCAACACCAGTACTATTTGTATTCCGCCAAAATCAATACAACGGATACCTGTTTCTACTCCCGTTCTACCTACCTCCGAGTTTCTTTTGGTTGAACCAACAACTACGCTGTTTCCTAAATATGGAGTAAACTTTGGATGCTTTATTCATGACTGCACAAGCGGTCCAATTTGCGAAATTCTGATCTCCAACCCCGACCTGTATCCTAAATTTCTTCCCAGGGGATTAACGCTAGCGGTTGCCGAACCGACTGACGCGCTTGACTTCTTCTCTATTTTACCCCCGAACACCACTTACGTTCAGAAAATAAGTTGTCACCCATTAACAGAGGAGCAAATTGCTCAACTCAATATCAACCCTGATCTACCACCCTCCGACCGCGACAAGCTTGTAGCTCTACTTCGTGAATTTGGAGCTGCATTCGCTTGGAAGACAGAAGATCTGAAAACATGTCCTAGTTTTACGTTTAAAATCGACACCGGTGATGAACTTCCAGTCCACATGTCACCATATCGCCACTCCATGTCGGAGCGTCTCGAAATTCAACGACAAATTCAAGAACTTTTACACGCTGGTGTGATCGAACCATCATCATCATCATGGGCGAGCCCTATAGTGCTCGTTCCTAAAAAGAACGGCACGGTACGCATGTGCGTAGATTACAGAAAAGTGAACCAGAAAACCAAGAAAGACGTTTACCCTCTCATTCGCATTGATGATATTTTAGATGCCGCTCGTCAAGCCTCCATTTTCTCTTCACTTGACCTTTTTAGTGGCTACCACCAGTTCGAAGTTGACGAGCAAGACAGAGAAAAAACCGCTTTTATCGTTCCTGAAGGGCTCTACCAATACAAGAAACTTAGTTTCGGAATGTCAAATGCACCCAGTTTTTTCCAAAGGTGCATGAACTCTGTAATGGCTGGCTTACTGTGGAATACGGTGCTCATTTACCTAGATGATTTACTAGTAACGGGCAAAAATATTGATGATCACCTTCACAAATTACGTTTAGTGCTAACCCGCTTAGTGGAAAACCAATTGACACTACAGCCCTCCAAATGCCATTTCGGCTATCCCGAGATTGACTTGCTTGGCCATGTTGTAAATGGCAACGGCGTCAAGCCCAACCCATCCAAAATAGCTGCCGTTCACGAAATGCCATTACCACGTAACGCGAAGGAGGCGCGTCGCTTTGTTGGGCTCGCTGGCTACTATCGACGTTTCATACCAAATTTTGCTGAAAAGTCTCGCCCTCTTGTCCAACTTTGGAAGAAAAATGTGAAGTTTTCATGGGGTGATCCACAGCAACGTGCGTTTGAACAGCTCAAACACGACCTTACCACTGCCCCATGTCTGGCTCATCATGATCCTACACTACCCCAAGTCATTCGAACTGACGCATGAGACGCGGGAGTTGGTGCTAATTTGACTCAGGTCACTGATGGTGTGGAACAACCGGTTGCCTACGCTTCGCGCACACTCACCCCTGCTGAGCATAATTACAGTGTCTCTGAAAAGGAATGTTTGGCTCTCGTATTTGCTACCCGGAAATTCCGTCCCTATCTCTACGGACGTTCATTCACCTGTAAAGTTGACCATCACGCATTATGTTGGCTGCGATCTATACGCGATCCAACCAGTCGCTTGGCCAGGTTCGCTATAAAACTACAACCATTTGACTTTGAAATCCAGTATAAGAGCGGAAAGACACATGTCGACGCTGATTGTTTAAGCAGAATGCCCACTACCACAGCTACTCTTGACGACGAGCGATTGGACGCTGAGATCACCTTAAATGTTCTGCACCTTCTGGGAATTGACCTACCCGACATGCAGGTTATGCAACAGGAAGACCCCCGCATACAAGCAGTTTTGAATGGCTTACGCTCAACCCAAGGGGAGACACGTAAACTCGCCAACTATAAGACGTTTTATTTCCCCAGACCTTAAACCCAAGTTCGTCGTTCCATCTAATCTCCGCGACCTGCTCCTCACACAGAATCACGATGAGCCCATCAGTGGACATTTGGGGTACAGCCGTACAGCGGATAAATTAAGGAAAAGATACTACTGGGTAGGCATGGACAAAGACATCCTTCACTATGTTTTGACATGTCCCGCTTGCCAAGCTCGAAAACCCAGTAGCAGAGCTCCCGCAGGATTTCTTCAGTCCATAAAAACATTTGAGCTTTTCGAGCGCATAGGGATCGACCTTGGGGCGTTCCTACATCAGAACAAGATGAGCTCACTGGGAAAGTTACAAGTACGTTATGTCCACCATATTTCCGCCCCATTCCGAGGAAGAAAGCTTATGTTGCAAAATGTTGGAGAAATTGTATGCAAAGTAGGAGCCCCCTTCCTCTCTCCGACGCGGGCACGGAATTCCTTGGATGCGCCGTTATGAACCTGCTAAACGAAATTGGCACTACCAAGGAGACAGCGACTCCCTATCACCCGCTAACGTCCGGGTTGACTGAACGCGCAAATCGCACGTTCGCCGAGATGATCTCAATGTTTGTATCACCCGAGTACGACCACCAGGACTGGGCAAAATTTATTCCCCAGCTCACCTTTGCGTACAACTCCACTCGACAGAACACTACGAAACGCTCTCCGTTTTACTTGGTTTACGGTCAAGAACCACTGCTACCCATGGACACGTTTCTCGTTCCCCACTCCGACATTGCGCGCAGGTTCAGCTGCGTTCACTACGTGAGGAACGCGATAAAGCACTGTCAGCCACTTTAGCTCAGCAGAACAAGTCAGCCGCACGTTATAATGCCACTCATCGCGACACGGGGTATAACATTGGTGATACTGTTCGGGTGTTTACCCCCAAACGAATTATCGGACTGAGTGATAAACTCCTCTCCCGGAATTTTGGCCCATATCGTATCATAAGCAAATCATCACCAGTGAATTACGAGGTCGAATTAATAAATCCCGTAGGCAGAGCCAAGAAACGCGCTGTGGTTCATGTTTCGCTACTTCGGAGGAGTCCGCTTCGGGAGATAGAGGATCTCCCTGATATCAACTCCTCCCTACGTTCTCCGCGGCCATGCCTCCAATTCTGGAGTCGCCCTCGCACAATATCCCAGCCACTCCACGCAATGCCCCTCCGCGTGTTTTTTCTCCTTCACAACCAAGTCAACCTCCTTTAGCCCATTCACATTTGCCTTTGCATGATAGCTCACGCCGCCCCACTCGAACCTCTCTCGGTAAACTACCCCGAATTAACTACAAAGAATAATAATTGTAAATTACCTAATTACAGATGCTGCACCATTTCCTTGTGCACCAAATTCAACTTAGCACGGAGGAGGACCAGGAGGGAAATGTAACAGGCAGACTGATCCTCCCCGCAAACGTTAATCTCTCCATTATGAGAGCGTCCAATCACGGTGATCCCGCCCGCCTCATTTGCCGAACTAAGGAAACCGAGGACGTCGTACGTCACGAGCGACGAAAATACTCCTCGACTTCTCAAACGGGAATCTCGTGTGCTAAAAGCAAGCCTGACCGAGGGGTCCGACTGAATGCAATTGTTTCTACTTCTCCATAGCCTAATAGCAAGACTTACAAGCCCGAAGAGGGGCCGACCCTCCCGGACGTAAAGAACCTTCCATGTGTGCTCCCACGTGATGAAATGAACTGCCTACTTTGTTCTCAGGGGATGCAAACTATGTCCCAGACGGACGGAGGAAAAAAGGCGTGTTACTGCCCAGATCATGGATTTTTGGTTACAAGAATTGAACCCTTTGAAGTGTCATACAAGCCACCACCACTTGCTCAGGATGCTCCAACTGAGCGGCCAACACTACGCCGACCTCCCGTGCTCTACTCGCCTTATGCTCGCCAAACTGATCAGGAGTTGGCCCCATACTCTCAGAACATGCATTTCCGTCGTCAATCTTCTTACCGCAAACGCCACCCAAAGGTGCATCACGCCGACACAGAGGAATTTGTTGAGCGACAACGCCGGCGCCACAAATTGACGGAGTCTCGAGCAACGCCACCACCCAAGTCCCCATCCAGGACTGACAATCGCCGCCGTTGGGATTAATCATAGTAACGCAGTTAATTGCGTGGTTCACTAACACCGCTTAAACCTGCCGTCTATGTTTGTGATTAACCCAAACACATGAGGAGCTGTCTACACGTTATAAATGATAATTTTACTTTTTTGTTACAGATGGCTTCCCTGTTGTACTCTGGTTTTATGGGTCCACCAGTAAGCACTTTGGCTGGGCTTCGCGTATGGCAGAACACAAACAGCCACGATATGATGAGTGTCTTAATTTTAGAGAGAAATTCTGAAAACAACGAGTGTTGGACAGCTTTCATGTCATTACACAAGACCAATCCGATGGTGAACAACATCACCCCTATTTATGTAACTCGAAGCACTACTTCTCGCCTTGGTTTGGCCGGATTGGACCATGCTGACTACGTGTTCACCACACGCGGACACGACGATGATGGGCTTATACTCCCAACACGGATTCAAGGCATCTTTAACCTCAATCGCGTGTTTGAGGAATCCCCGCGGTCCACGGATTATTTTGATTTTCTTGTTTATAACCAAATTCTTCAGCATTCTGCTATGTCGCAGATCCACATGGTTCAGCATTGCATGTCTTACGCTTGGGCGGAAATCTTGAGAAACTTGCGCTCATTTCCTAACCTGTACCTACGGCTCAGTACGACGCTCCCCTCAGTGTTCCAATGGCGATCTGTTGCCTCCATGGACGTCTCTTTCCAAGACCTCCGACTGCAAGCAGCTCCACCTCAGTTGTTATTAGAACAACCACCGACTTACGCGGAGGCTCTCCGCCAGCCTCCTACGCCTGCACGTTTTTCACCACTCCGGCTGGAGAACGATGATATGGAGCTAGGCCTCCCGCACTAGAGGAACTCCCGCTATTCGCTAACCTACCTGAGCATCTTGGCAACCTCAACCTTTTTGAAGGAGAAGACGTAGTTGATTTTCTGCCTCCCTCCCCTCCTCGTGCAAGCCCTGTTTCCACTAAAACTAGTCCTAGCGGAGCAGCCAAATCCGCCTGGGTGGTTGTCCTCCCACCACGCATGGCCGACGCAGTGCCAATTCACATCATGAACGCTGTTGAGCAGATTGATCGTGCTGATGATGATGCGCCTATTGTTGGAGAGATTTTCCCAGCGCTGCTTTGGAAGAGCACATGGACCACTCGCACGCCGCTTTGACAACGCGCTCTTGAGCTCCCCGGACGAACGCCGATTTCAAACGTACACGCCTATGTCTCCTCCTTATTCGCCTGTATCCAGCTCATCTTCCGGGACACTTGCACCTCCACCGTTTGTTTCACGCCCACCACGTCATTATGGAATCCGGTCTCGTCCTTTCCGTCATCCAAATTCACGCTCACCCTACCACGTCCGCCGGCCAATGCCAATCAATCGCCGAAATCAAGGAAATCGCTTTCCGTACCGCGGTGGGCATCCAACTAGCAATAGGGGGAGAATGCAGTTGCACTACAACGGAAACGACCGCGCTCGCCGTCATGAAGCTTTTCGCGACGCATATTATAACTAATAATGTATGTTTATATACGATCAATTTTTAATCGTTCTGTTTTTTTTCTGTTTCTTTCAGCATCATGCTACGGGGTCTCTTCGTGGTCCTTCTCCTCCCTGGCTGGACGCTTTGTGGTCGACCCCCCATTCGCACCATTACGGGCGCCTACATTAAACCAGTTGAGAACGTCATCATCTATGAAAACGCCATTCCTCTGACCTATAAACTACAAATTCCTAAGTTACCCCAAAACGACATACTTGCAAGTTCACGGCTAATGGGAGAGGACTGTAACGCTGACAACACGACAACCTGTGCAGCCCAAGCAGCAATAATTAAACATTTGCGGGAAACAGAAAAGACTCTTCAAATACTCACAACTGCACTTATCGCGAATTCCCCTGACAACCTCAACAAAGAATCTAGCTCGGAAGAAGAACACACGCGCAGGAGGCGATCTGTTTTTGGGTTTATCGGGGATGGCCTTAGCTACTGTTGCGACGTGACAACAAAGCAGGACATTGCCGACTTAGAGTCAAACAATGATGCTGTTGAGGATTTCATGAAATCTATGAAGGAATCTGTCATTCAAGAACATCGGTACCTTTTGCGGGTTCACAATGTTTCTCAGGAAGAAACCAATGTCGTTCACCAAGAACTTAATAAATTGCGTAGATGGGCCCAGAACGTAACTCAACTCCTGAAGCAGAAATGTAACAATGAACTCCGTCATGAAGAATTGGACAAGGAAGCCCATCTTATCAGCCTGATTACCTCAGCTGTCATAGCTCAAATGCAATATTGGTCCTCCAATGTGATGCGAATGTCATCCATACTGCACGCATGTCAAAATCAGCAGCTTTCCCCAGTCGCTGTCTCCCCTTCTCAACTCCAAGATGATCTCCTGCTCACACAGGAATCACTGAAAGCTCACAGCCGCTACCTTTTAATCACACCCGACCATTTCCGCCGCTACTACCGGTTAAAACTCACCTCTTGCATGGCTATGGATACATTTATAACCATCCAAGTACAAATCCCTGTAACAAAAGACACGAGCAGGAAGCTCTTTGAACTCAAGAGAGCTCCATTTATGTGGGAAAACGCTACATGCCATTTACGAATGGATTCAGCTCTGATTGCCGTTGGTGAATCTACAGCCATAATTGCTGGAAATGACCTCCACAACTGCGTCCCGTCATCTGGACTTTGCCGTGTGCCTGCCTATCACACCGATTTACTACATGGATCCTCATGCCCCTATAAATTACTTACGCAAGCAACAATTGAGGAACTTAGCACGCATTGTCTGATCCAGTGTGCCCCTTTTAGAAGCACAGTCGTTACACAAGTAGGCCATCACAAGTACGTGATATCCGGTTTCCCAAACACCACCAGAATTAATTGCGAAAATATTTCATTTCCTTTAGAACCTCCAGCGACAGGAAGTCTGGAAATTGATCTCCCTTGTGATTGCTCTATAACAATACCAAACCAAGGGAATTTACTTGCCCCATTTCCGTGTCCGGGCTCTCTCACACGAACTACCAATATCGTGCAAATCATCCCAGTCGCGTGGGCCCAGACAACGTCCCAAACAATTTCAATTCGGACCCAGCACCTCAGCAACACATACGAGAGATTGGCAGACGTACTAAATAAAAACTGGACAGTGGAACTTTCCAACATAAATCTGACCATTCCTGAGCATATCATTGCTGCAAATCGTAAAATTCCCAAGCTAATACACCATTCCGCAATGGTGCTACCAAGCGTTTCTTTTCTCTGGAACTTAGCCCTCTCTCTTGCGGTAATTTGGCTCATTTATCAGCAAAACGTCTCATTACCGTTCGTACTCACCCTAAGTTCCCTCTTTCAGCGAGCTAACGCAGATGCCGACCTTCATGTCCCTCTGGAGCAACTGGGGACAACCTTGTTAATTGCTGTCCTGATTAATGGAATTGTGATCGTGATCGTGATTTTGGCTGCCCTATACCTACTTTGCCGTAACCTGATGGCGAGACGTGAAATTCTAAATTCACTTGCTGATGTTGAATCCGCGGTCGTTCCTGACAACCACACCAGCCGCACATACGTAAAGGCCTTCGATCCAGCTTCGGAACTTCCAGCCACCACCGACCCGAAACGACCCAAAAGAAGACCCCGGGCACAGCAACCTATCTAGACTAAAACCTTAATATAGTTTTAAGATATAGCTGATAAGTAGTTAAATGGCTTAGTGCTTTTAGCCTGATAAAGATCATTTGTTTTATTCATTTCGTGACGAACGTTTATTTGTGTGTTTCAGGCAGACTGACACGGACCACCTTCGGAACTGACCCCCCGCCACGGAATGGACAAGGATCGACTTCCTGTACATATATTCTTTTAATTTTATCAAGTGAAAATTTAACGATGTTAAGTGCCAAAATAAATTTCAATTTATGTAATAGAAACACCTAATACGAATTTCATGTTAACCTATAAGTATACCACAACGCTCTCTACAATAGTTATTAACAATTTAAGAAAGTTATTTCCGTTTTATTCTTCGTCAAATAAAAAAACGACTTTATTTAATTGGTCAAAACTTAAGTACCTTAAAATAGTGCCACATCTAACAATTTATGATTTAAAATGTTCTAATAACCTAAGATTTACTAACATTATGTATTAGAGAAAACCAACGTAAGCTAGTTGAACGAGGACGTTCAAGAACTTAAATAGGGGAATGTTATATTGTGCTTAATAAGTTAATTGATTATTGATTAATTATGTGCTCATTGAGAATTCCTGTGACTTACCACAGCGAATATGTGAGAAAAGGTTCTTTTGCTGACGAATTTCCGGTCCCACGGGCCGGCTAGACTTACGCAACGCGTAAGTGCAAACGCAAGCAGCTACCTGTGCTGAACTTGCTAAATTAGCTTATATAACTATAATAAAAAGTGCCAAACTCACATATTCGCGTGAGAATTTACGTCATACCTAGGTCACAGACCACTAGTTATATAAGTGTGGTACGTTTATGTGTAGGTTAAGTACGTTTTGTCAAAAAATACGAGGTTATAAATGCGATTGCTTAATAAACGAGAACACTCTTGCTCTCTGCTCTGCTCTCTACTTTTGTCTCCCGTCCTCCTCATTTACAATACCATTCTTTCTGCGCATAAACCAAACTGTACCTTACTATAGCTCACTATAGCTATACACATAACCATATAACACTACTATCAAAAAATAATTTTGCCGGGGTTTTTAGCTTTGTATTTTAAGGATAAGCGTCAAAAAGTTGAATATATGAAAAATGCCTGGAGGATCGGTCTTTCTTTTTCATTACAATAAAGTTCATATTCCAAATAACACCAACACCGGATCCTTCAGGCGTGGTAAACAGCAACGGGCTCTTGCCATAAACCCAAAAAGAGTTGAGTATTACGGTAACATCTGGTCGGTGTACAATGAAAGCATTTCGTATGTTTACAATGATTTATGCTGCACGTCTACAGGAAGACGCAGGAAAATTTAAACTCGCTAAAAAAATCCTAAGAAATCCGTCATTACATCTTATGAGAGGGCATAAATAGTTTATTCAGAAGTAATACATATTCTCACCAAACCCAGAAACGGCTTGGTTAGCTACATACCAACATGCGGATGGGTCTTGTACCTATTGGAAGCTCCAGGGGATAATTTTTCAAACGATTTCGCCCACAGCAATTCCATTTAACAAAATGCACAATGAGGAGATTCATTGGTCTTCTGAGATCTTTTATTCTTAGATGTTTATATTAAAGAATATATCCCCGGGGTCATAGTCTGCTTGTGAATTTATTTAGGACGTCTGCCAATCTCTCGTATGGTTGTTGCTTGTAAATATAATAAAAAAGTCTGAGTGACCGGCTTTCAATTTATTACAATAAGAGTGACTTGATGGTACCGAATTTCTTTGATAAAAATTATTGTTATGGCGACCCGTTGTCTGGCCCGGATCGGGCCGACTGGGTATGAATTGGCTAACGAAATATCCCAATTCCGGCCTCTGGATTTTCCGTAAACCGCTAATTGGAAGAAATAAGCCCGGATCATACGGAAATTGGGGGGTCTAGCCATGTAATTATTAATTTTCCCTAAGGTGATTTTCCACGTAATAAAAACGTTGTAATAAGAGCATTATATACATAATCCTAGGAAGGAGAGAATCCATTCATTTTCCAGACTTCCTTGTCGCTTGGAGGTTTCTTTAAAGAAGCATCTTTTCAGCACATTTTATTAATTATCTTAAGTGAGTTTTTGGTGTAGAACCGGATATTTACCACACAGAATATTAAAACTAATGTTTTGAGGATGTCCCTACTTGTGTACCACCGACTGTGCGTTCTAAAATGGAGGCACATACAATCTATCACGTTCCTACTAATCCAATAGGAAATCAGGGATTTCCAATGCGTGCTTAAGGTTCCTCTCTAGGGGTTGTTGCTTGGCGTATCTTTAATTTAAGTAATATTTTGATTCAAATAGGGTGAGACCAGTTGGAGGATTCTACATGTCATTAGAAAATAAAAACCATTGAAGGCGGTATGGTGATAGGCAGGCACACGGCAAAGTCCAGATGACGGGAGCATTTGTGAGGTCATTTCAGCAATTTATGCGAACTTGTATGATTATTTCTCTACCAATAACGGCAAATATCATATTTAATCAGAAGCTGAAAATCCATTCGTGAAATGGAACAATAAGATAAGGGCGTATTTCCCACCTATTATTTAGAATGGAGCTCTCTTGAGTTTTGTTATTCATCAAAGAGCATTTGCATCTAACGCTCGTTGTCTTATTAGTTATCAAGGTAGATAATTAGTAATTATTCTATTGGTGGGATGGTTAAATGTATTTTTATATTAAGTTCGTCAACAGCCTAATAAGCAAAAAAAAAAAGATGGTGGATGATGATGAGATGTGGAACCGGCGGTAGTAATGTCATGGCGGTCAGATACATAATGGGTCGGGTGGATGAAAATCAAATGGTATGCGGCTGTGAAAGTCTTTCAATATGACTAATTACCAATGTGTGATGCATGGAGGCACATTTCTTGGACGTTGAGAAGGGGAGAACAAGCGACTGGGGACAAAGTGCTGATTTTTGAACATGCGTATAGCAAGTATGGTAACATGAAACAATTTCAGCATTCACATTGGTATACCTGGGGATCCAAATTTGATTGCATTATAAGATGAAGACCTCATAATACGCAAGCTACAGGTATAGTAATTCCCTAGACTGTTATTCTGATCATTATATGTATTTGGGACGTATACCACTAATGATCCATATTTCTTCATGATTGATCACGGAGAATTTACTAAATTAGTCATCTTTTTCATGCGTCTTGTTCAGGAATGTTAGATGTTTCAGCGGTGTTTTCTGAGCACATACAACGTCAATCTTGATGTCTTATATTCTATTTCTGTAGTTTTTAATGCTAAGGAGGGTAAAACGGATCATGTGTATTTATCTTCTCTGATATGATAAAATCTAATCCCTTTTGTTGATTTTAAAATACCGCAAAAAAATATAAATGTTTCAAATCGGTACCAGATTTATACTTGACCATGAACAGGATTGGCCTGTTCTATATGATTTTTCATTCGAAATTCCAATTCAACAAGCTAATTCATTTGTTCTTTGACTTCTGTTATTAAAGTCTGGCTTGAGGATGTAACTTTCAATGCAATTTGTTGTCACAGTCCGCAAAACAAGTAGCTAATGGCTGATCCCCGTAATTAGTCATTTACCAAATTATAACAATGATCATCCTTTCCTATGCTGGTAAGTTTCTTATTTCACCTTGAAGCTTTAGATTCTTTGTTGAGGTGGTCAGGGGAATTACGCTTATGTTATAAAGTGCAAGGTCGTGGTATTTTTAGAAGAGTAACTATTAATTTCTGAATTCCCGCTATAAACTGGTGTTTTATTTAGTTTTTACTGAATGCATTGGACTGTCAACTATTTGAGAGAATGTGTGCGTGTAATGTCAAGAAAACGGATTACTAGTCCTCTCCCATTTTTAAGCCTAGTGAACTTGGCAAGATATGTCTTTTGGTATAGGTTATGACATTTAGGTAATTAATTGTTGTAGTTTAGTAGGTCATGAGGAATATGGCATTTTCATCAGTAAATGTAATAAGAATGAAACGATGTCTCATAATATCTTGTGTGTTTTTTATTATTGTAGTATTTTGAGCGCCAATACGATTATATAAATGGTGCAGATCAAATGGTGTAGTGAGAATCGGATCCCATCAATCAGTTAAATGTTTCGTAACCAAGCCAGGGAAGGAAGGAATAATTCAGGATCACCACAGGATAACTAAGAAGACCCCGTAGCTAATGATGATGCTAGAAAAT
This sequence comes from Orchesella cincta, assembly GCA_001718145.1. Classification (NCBI taxonomy): domain Eukaryota; kingdom Metazoa; phylum Arthropoda; class Collembola; order Entomobryomorpha; family Orchesellidae; genus Orchesella; species Orchesella cincta. Next base: position 24,991 of record LJIJ01002506.1, read on the forward strand.
GGATATATCAGCTTAACTAATAAATAAACCTAGATTATACGAGTGTAATAATCTTAAATTATTTGTTTATATCATGTATATATAGAAAACAATTAAACATTATGGGTATAATTATGCTTAGGAATATGCGTGCTGCAGAAACGTTCTTCTCATTGACGTGCGATTGCGCGGTCGTAAAAATTTCCTGTAACTGTAAATAATTGTCGCAAATAACTCGCTAATATCGCTCCCCCTATTGCTAGTGTGTGATGCCCACCGCACATGGTGTTAAACGAACTATGCGATTTTCGTGTATGTTGAGTGCGGCCTGCATGGTGTGGTAGTGGCATTTGGTGTGCGTTAGAGGGATACGGATACCAGTGGGAGGAGGTAAGAGCGAGAAAGTGTTGAAGGGATCAGCTTATTTAATAAATAATATCTATTCATATTGACTAATTTATTATGAAATGAACGAGCCAGGACGAGACCGTATATATCACATTTAAAATGACGTTTGTTTTCTGGTGCTGTTTGAGATATTCTATATACAGCGTAGGAGGGCAAGATAGTCCCGGAAGATGATGTTCTGGAATACAAGAGCGATGAGTAAGGAGAATCGTACATAGCGTGTTACGTTTTTGAAAATCGGACGTTACGTCCGGGGAGCTTCAAGATGCGCGTTGTCAAATAAGCTGGCGGTAGCGAGTGGTCCAGTGTGCTTTTCTTCCAAAGCATGATCCGCTGGGAATAATCTCTCCGTAACAATAAGGTTTCGCCAATCAATCTATCAGCAAAGATTCAATCGCTGGTTTCTTCAACAGACGTGCTTCATGATGTGTAATTTGCCACTGGCGTCAGGCCCACTTGCGGTAAGGTTGGGATAGAGAAGCATAAAGATGCAGCCACGCCTTTTCATGGCGGATCGATTTGCATGCTCCGCAATAGGATCTAGTCTATTTAGTTGGAATACCTTTAGTGGACTTGCACTTATACAGACGGAGAGGGAGGAAAGGAGGCAGAAAATTCAAACTTTACGTCTTAATCTCACCAAAGGTTTTGAGGTTAGCACAAGAATGCTCAAGGAAATATGGATTACGTCGTCAACTATGCGGTATTTTGGCCTCTACGTGCCGGGGAGTTGACCTATAGCTCCATGAATCATACGTTTTCTCCAGCAGACGTGAGTGGTGAAAAAACCCGTGCCAGGCGGTTAGTATTGAGGCTGGTTCGAGTGAGCTCCGCGATTATAGTTCGTTTAAAGTGGTTGTTCTAAACGGTAACAATTCTAGAGGTGGGCTTGCTTCAGTCGGAGGTCTTGGATAAGAGACGGCCTATGATGTGCAAACAGATCGCATTGGAACGAC
>LJIJ01002507.1:0-26328 GCA_001718145.1 Orchesella cincta
GTATCGTTTCTTGTGAGAGAGGATACTTTGGTTCACCGACATGTCGAAGCCAACTCTGTTCGGAAATATGTTAAAGGCATTCGTATACAATAATGATCAAAATTTCACTTGAGCCTTCAGCCCAGATGAGATTGGTCCATCATGGCATATAATTAAGGCAGGTACCCTCTTTGACATATCTTGAGAAACGATTACCCATTGGTTGGCGTCCAGTCGTTTGAGTGCTGCAGACAATCTTTCGCGCCTTGGCGTTCACTTGTATAGTAAAATACTGTTGCGTTGCAATGGAGAAACTGGGACAATAGTATCGTTTAAGGAAAAATTCGTTTCGGGTTCGTAGACAAGCATAAAAAACTTTCGAAAGTGTCTAACATGCATAAAAACAGTAGAACGTTTTAGAAGTCGTTTCATCAACCAAAACAAGTGCGAGTCCCACAATGGAGACATGGAAGGACAAATATGATTATGCCGAGTAAATTTCTAGAGCTTCTACTTCTATTGCTAACTTTTGTATGACTTCTACCAATAATGCTGTCGTTGTTGCTCTTTGCGGTAAGCCCTTAATGCGACCCAACTGAATTAAAGTATACTCAGACATTACTTCAATCTCTTTTTCCATTTCATACCGTCGCTTCATTTTTCGAAGCATATATATTTATGCTGTTTGTATGATAGCTGCGCCATTAAAAATAGGCAAGTTGGTGGAACTACTGAATGTACTATAGTAAAGGTGGAGAAAAGCAGGAAGTAATTTTTCTGAACAGAGAGAAAAATAAAAAGGAAAGTTGTGAAATAACGTAAAAAGTTAGTGCAAGTAGCGGCGGGTTCCATCTTTTTACTGTCACTTACTCACTCCAAGAAAATAGGAGAACTGTGGTCCATATCCCAATTGCGTTTCACGACTTTTTTGGCTCGTGCCGAGAAATGCTCACACGTACGATGTACCTAGAAACGCTCAGTGGTATTGGGTTTACTTACGTGTCAAAGAGCAAAACCTGGTAATTTCTGAAAGTGGCAAATAAAATTCCACAATATGATACTCGAATTCGACCTTGCTACTCCCACAATGATAATCATTGTAAATAGCAAAGCATATAAAGTCCAACGTCACGTAGGTGCACTGAAGTGGGAAGCGGCTCTCCATCAGCAAGAGATGCTATGAAAGTCATGTACATCCGACACCAGCTATATGTTCACTCAATTTCAAACGGATGGAGAGAACGTAAAATATTTTACATTGCTTACTTATTTCTTTGCAGGTTGTGGAAGAGGCCAGTCATTTATATTGTAATTCCATGAAAGAAACAGCTATATATGGATGCATCAATTACATAGCACCAAATATATAGTTCCTACCGAAAGTTAATGATGCAAGAAAAATGTTTACTGAGCCAATTCAGCTAATTTTCTAATGAAAAGAATTATTTTTGTGATGTTGAATACATATTAATTCTTATAGTACAAAGAATGTGACATGGCATATAATTTGCAGAATTCCAATTATGTAAAACCTACTCAACTTTTCTCCAAATATTCACAAGAGAGAGAATGCAAACAAGTGAAAACTGAGACGACAAGGAAGATGAAGAGGTTGTTGAGTTGAAGAGATGAAAGCTGTGGAGTAAGACACTTTTCAGGCTTGTTAGTTTTGTACATAAAAGGTTATACAAACATGCAGAGATTCTTCACTCGACAGGACAAGAGAGATTGTGCTTAAATGCTATAAATATGCTTATAATATGTTGAAATGCTAGTCCCATGCCAGACAAATAAAATAACCTCATAAAAAGTGCACATTGAAAATGAATTGGACTTTCATTCCTATTTACTTTTCCGTATATTTATGAGGACAAAAACCCCACTTGAATAATATGTACCGTTTGAGCAAGCTAAGGTTGTTTATTTCAGCATTACTAGTGTGAATGTTGTTTCACACAAGTCAAGTTTTATAACCCTGTCACAATATATAACACTCAAGTTGAGAGTGACTGTCAGAAAACCCTAGAGTGTTGAGAGAACCGTGTATACTGGCTCTTATTCTCTTTCACTGACGAAGAAAATAGTCAGTGTGGCACAACTCACAGTCACCACTCCACTCATACTGTCTACCAGACAAATTAGATATACAAGCGTTAGCATTAGATTCCCATAATGTATCATTCATCACATCACAATGCTAAATCGACGATGCAATGTATACATTTAACTCTGCATCTGGAGCAGCGGTAGATGAACTGTTAGGCGGGCGGCGGTAGGAAGATCATATATTGCGTGTAATATTACACAACCCACATATCATCCGTCGCGCCTATTTTGTTTACTTGCATATAGTAACACGAAACGAAAGTATGATACCTGCGAATTAAATTTCCTCTTTCTTTGGTTTCGTAGTGCAGCAAAGTCAACTTACTCGTTCTCTTGTCAGTTTGGGACTATAATAAGTACCTGTATATAGGCATTTGGGTGTTTGAACTCGCACACATGAGTTTTTCATATAGAACAAATAGAGTTATTTGAGAACACCTGGTAAGATAAACACCTTTTTGAGTGTAATCTGCGAGTCGAGGATGAATAGCTCTTAAAAGTAGAAATTAACCTGCATTGCCAATTAAGCTGCCTAATTAATTATTCAAAAATAGTGGGGGAAACTGGAGATGGGAAAATGAAATCGATCTTCTTAAGCCCGTTACATAATACGAAATCAGCTTGGTCTCCTAACATGCTCTCCTGATAGGCTTTCTTCAATTGACTCCTAGTGAAGATATCCTCGCCGACGTGGGGTAAGGATAAACGCACAGTTGTACATACAATTTTTCATTTCGATCTTTTATTTGCAATTATATAGCCAGTTATTATGCTTTGAAGCACTTTTCGACGTCCGTTTGTCTCGCTGAATTCATTCCAACCTAAATCAGACATAATTGGGAGTGATTTGACTTCAGTTTCAACCTTTTCTTTTGCGAATCCTGTCTCATGTTGATATGATACTACATACTGTGGTTCTTTTGATTTCATTTCGTTGGTTTCCGGATCTCAAGTTTCGATTTAACTGAAACAAGAGTAAGAAAGAAAAGAAAGTGGGAATATTATTGGCAGCAGATGAAAGAAAAATTGGATACAAATGCGTATATTCCTACAATATATTACTACATAACTATATCGTCGTACCCGATACCTTTCTAGATGTTCAAAACTATGGATTTGCTCGTCGATTACAGCTCTTAAGGAGTTTGCTATACTTAGGTCACTTCTTTAGCAGCAGCCTCGCTTGTACATAATATTCTTAAACCTGTAGTTTTTCTTCATAGTTCCGTTCAGCGACTTTTATGCATTGCTGTATTAGAAGGAATTCTTTAAGATCAACATGATTCAATGTTTAATGCTACTATTGTAAGTCAGCAACCTATAACAGAACCAATTTACTTATATTTAACACATAGCTGCTTGTATAAGTTTAATTCACGGTTTCTGGAAGTGAGTAAACAATCCCAGTTACAATTTTTATTTATTAGCCAGTCTCCCGACAGCCAAAAGTTTAACGCCGCATTAATCTCGTCTAACCATTCGATGCCATTAAAATGTTTTCATCTATCCTACGATTTGGGAGTAGTCAACTTATATACCGCAGACACATCACAGTTTCGACCGAAAAGGCGCCTTTCTGCAAAATCTCTATATGAAAATATGATTGTAACTTCCAGTCCTCATCTCGTCTCGACAAATCTTAACTCGTTTAAAACTAAAACCAGGGGCACGGGTGGGCCATCCTGGCTCCCCATTAATCAAAATCCAATACCTGAAAAAATGTACCTCTTTGACGTCAGCTTTCACTTACCAATTCTAATCTGTTATTCCGTTATGATTCCGGGTACAGCTGCAGTTGAGCTGCCAAACGACAGAATTACACATGCCTCAAAAGACCTCGATCCGAACGTTCGCAATCGTTTACGCCTTCGTTTCGTTGCCACTCTGACTGAGCGTGCTCAGTTGCACTTCTAAACCAGTGTACTTCCTGTCAGCTTTAATCAAGGGAAAACCAAAAGCCTGACAAATATGTTTCGCGTATCCTGAGTATATACTGTACTACCACAACGTTTTTAGGCTAGGCCGTCATGTCATAAGAGATTTTGTGTAGCCTTAAAAGGGTCGTCACTAAATGAGTTGCGTTTTGCGGACGAGTGCCATGTTATCGATTCATAGTTGTCTACTTGAACACTACCAAGCTAAACTGGAGAATCAACCAGGCTCACATAATATATTCGGCTTCCGGATAAACTTTGTCCCCCAGAAGCTCAGAGGTGAAATGTGGCACGATAAAATAGATGGTCATGAAGGATCGGAGTACGACGAGTAACGCTGATATACACACGTTATTATCTCTTTTGTCAGTTGATAGTGGCCAATGGTCTTTTGCAGTTAAACAGTTAAGAAGAACATTCGTCGTGTAAGATGCAAAGAAAATTTCTGTCAGGTTTCCGGTGGCTCGCTCTCTACTGATCGTTCGTAAACCACGTTACCTCGGTGACACTACGTCTTCCGACCTGCAATCGTATATCCATTTTCTTTTCAAGCCATTCAATTCATTCCACCCAAGGTGCTATGGCAGCGAGGATGAAAATGCAGAAAGAGGGATATATAGCAAAATCGAATACCGGCCGGGCTGTTCTCAAATGCCAACAGCTGCGGCGTCGCTAATGGTCACGTGATCCGTGAAGGAACAGATTCCCATGTCGCTGTCGACGATAATAGCATTCGCGGACAGAACGCGGGCGGGGGAAGTGAAATACGCGCGGATCGGAACATAAAGTAACGAAAAAGATAACTGTCTCTTTGTCTAAATTTTAATCCGAGTCTTGGAAGAAAGCGCGAGGTGGAGTATAATTGTATACGAGGATCGGGATAACTCCGTATGACTGCTCATTTAGGGGTAAACGAGTAGAGGTTAAAACGTAAGATCCAGCTTTACCGAACTTGGACTTTGCCGTAATTACTGCCTATAGTTGGACAATACTTGCATAGCCGCATTTCCCCTTATTCGTCGCACACGTGCTTACAAGGGCCACACCGAGCCCGAAACTTCGAGTTCGTTATTTTTTTCGATGAACCAATGTAGCACAACTATACCCGTTATCTCCTGGATGCTCTCTACTAAGTAATTGCTTGAAATGGCAACGAGCCGTCATGGTTAGCACAATAATCTTCCGGATCTCTTCTTCTTCAACTTTGCGGATGGATAGTCCGATGCATATTAGCAGGCGCGGTTGTTGGCGTTGCAACAAGAGCTACAAACACCTGGAAGTCATTGTATGATTGCGTTACCTTTCAGGCGTCTGCGACGGAAACTAGTCTAGTGACGAGTGTACCAACCTAAATTCCTAACTGAGTCTTCCTTGTCACTAAGAAGGTCTTTAATTACAATGTAATGCTCATAATGCGCATGCATAATATCACTTATGAGATAATAGGGGACAGACGGGAGGGACACAATGGTCTATTTTTAAGTTCATCACCACATGTATAAACCGAAAAGTCGGCGTGTCTTTTAAAAATTCGCACGATTAGAGATTGGCTGATGACTTTTCCCATTTGAGTCTCCACTGCTTCTCTCTCGCACTTTTTCTCCTATATGGCTACCCATTTGTTTACATTTGGTGGCTGGCTCCACCGTCGAGAGACATCACAGATAAGCTTGGAGAGACATGTGACCATATTACTTATATCTCGCCTCACAGAGTTTAGTTCTTCTTGTAAGCAAGCGACGCTGTCATCGTTGACTTTTTCATCTAACTTTCTCGACAATTATCTCCCGTTCCCCGGCGCGACCGGACAAGCCTTTCCACTCGGCAACGCAGCGACCGAGCTCATTGAAATGCAATGCTCGTTTCTGTGTCCGTGTTCGTCATCATACATTGGTGTCGCAGCAAGTGACCAAACAATGGTACGAAAAGCTAGCCATGAATACAACTGCCTTTTCCACTTTTGTTCCGATATATTGAAGATGGCGTCGTGCGTTGTACTGCTTTTACTTGCATGGTATATATTCTGGTAGCGGGTTACTGCGTTGGTGTGTCGGTGACACTTACCGATGAAGCTCTTCTGGGCTTTTCCTCCTTCTCTTATTGACTCCCATTGCGTCCCCTGTTCGCATGATATACAAGATATGGACGAGCAAAAAATACCTTGGCAAAAAAAAGTGGCAAACGAGGATAAAGGCAGGGTCGCGGCAGCGACGACAAAACACCGTAGAGGAGTCATGTCGAATGGACGTAGCGCGTTGTCGGTGCTTCGTTGAGTGGTTATTGATGTGTATGAGGACTCGGGGTGTAGCTGGTGGCGTTAGCGGCTTTCTTGGTGCTACTAAGTGTATTAGGGTTACGTCTTCGTTCGGAGCGAGACCCAACTCAACCCTCACTCGTACTCAGAAAAACACCGTGAAAGAACCGATCCATCTACTACACCATGCCACGATACACCAAAAGGCGAGCCTCCGGCAACAGGTCCATGTGTGTTGGCATTCTTTGTCTGCGTCTTTTTTTGCTCCTTTTTCTTGTCATGATCACGACGATGATGATGATAATGATGCCAAAATCTACACAGTATCATCATCGTAATAGACTGCTTGAGTAAAGTGACTGTCTAATGTAATGTATATATGAGATATTCCATAAAGCATACGAGACTCTTTCCCAATATAGAGAGTAAAGATTGTGTTGTAATTCTTCTTTCTGGAAGGAAAAAAAGTTTTGGGAATTGCTAAAGCTGACAAAGTGTAGGCTTTGCAAAAAAAAACTGACTGTGCCTAAGTATATATAAGAAACTGTTAAGCAGGAAAAAAGAGCTTCAGTTTCTTCATGTATTCTTTTGAAATTCACACGGGAATCCGAATGAAGTATCCGTCGTATCAGCTTCCAATGTTTTTACTTGTTCCATTTTTCGGCCAAAGCAGTTTAAAAAGCCAGGAGCTCAAGTTGAACTCGACGAAGATATAAATTTTTGCAAACATACATAATGTGAGTAGAACGTATGGAAAAGCAAGGGAAAGCAACCCTTCTCTTCTCCCTGCTTTCTCTTCCGATATCTATCTTTGCATATCATGTTGTTTTACTTGCGTAAGTAAAGTACAATTTTACGCTATGCGACACAAATGCATGCATGCATACATCTCCCAGAAAAAAAGCACAATCAAAGAGGAACACACACCAAGCAAGTATCAGGATAGGTGAAGCCGTGCATAAATACACAGTATGGGTTCTGAGGTAGTTGATGGCACTCGTTTAGTTTTTCTACTGCATAGTTTATAAACGAGACAATGCAATTTCTCTTCGTGAATTACGAACCTCATAAAAGTCTTTTCCTGAATTTCAGTTACTACATTTTCCACTCCTACACCACAACCACTATATAATACATAATATAAATTTGTGCATGAATACATGCCTGCACGTGTACACAACCAATAGCACCCGTACATTGAAAACATAACGGTTAAAAGTGAGGAAGCGACAAGAGATAGCAAATATTGTGACATTCCTCTGTGCATTCCACCACACACACCGCCTATATATATGCCTGACTTCTGCCATCCACCATCAAACCCAGCAGCAGCAGCATTTGTGAAGCCGTAACAAAAGTAAATATACTTGTAACAGCAGCACCACCCAGCAAAAGAGTGGAAGGTTGTAGCTCACTTTTTTGCTGCTGTCGAGTTTCATATGACTGTTGCTTTTCCCTTCTTTCTGTTATTCATACAAGTTCATTCCAGGATGAAAATGTTTTGCTTTCCTCAGTTTGTGGTGGTGGTGGGGGCTGTGATAAAACAAGGCCAAACAAAATAAGCAAACATATTATGAACCAAGTTTACTTTTCGCCACCCATGACGCGTTTCTCTCCTCTGTTCTTCCCTCCTCTTGGATAACGTTATTTTCACATTTTTTATTTTAATTTTAACAAGGCATATGTCTCTCCGTCTCATGGAATGTGTATCACCCATAAAAATTAACTCACGTTTATATTACTTTTTAGTTTTGATTTAATTTAATTACCTCCACCATGTTGGCTGAGTAAACTAATTAAAAAATACTACATGCCCGACATTGTGTACACCATATTATTATGCTGCCCTGCTCTGGGTGTTGATGAAAATGACGACACACTCTCGACTCATCGCCACATGAAGCCAAACAACTGTTTATGCATTATCTCCAACCACCAACGCCAACAACATGATGTAATGTAAAATTATTACGAAACAAAATTAGGTCTTGAGAGTGTCAAATAAAATATGAAATAAGCTCGCTACCCCGTCTACTTTAGTACGCGGTTGTTTTACTTCATTTTTCTGAATAATGTCAAGCATGGTATTTTGCATAGCCCATTTTGATTCCAACAACGTACTAGGAAACAAAATTTCGTCAAAACTCGTCAAATGCTATGTCAGCCGACGATATTTTTCTGTGCTAACCTCAATTTTACATTTCTAACCAAATTACGTTCCGTAATGGCCCACACAATACGGCATTTTCAAGAGTTTTTTTTTATAAATTGGGTAAGCTTCGTATAGCAACAACGTACCACATGATGGTTCCTGTGTGCCCTGGTCAGAGAGAACGAGAGGAATAACGGAGTGTGTACGTCTAGGAAATCTTGGCAATTTCTGATTATGATTCTTCTCTTACTGTGCTTTGTGTTCCACTTGAAAATTTCCGCATTTTCTTTCATTTTTCTCAAGAATCTCATGAAAAGACATTTTGTACGAAAAAATGAAGGGAAAGGAAGTGAAAACAGATGAGAGGGCGAGAGAAAGAGGGAACAGAAAATTTCCTTTAGATGAGAAATCTTTCCTTTTTTTCCTTACAATGCTTTTCCCATTTCCTGAAAATTCACGGATTCGCCGTTGTCTCCTCTCGTAGTGTCTCTCTTGCGTACGCTGAAAGGAAACAAAAAGAAGAAGTGGCAAAGCCTGCAATAAGACGAACAAGGAGGAAGTCTTATATATCTGAAAAAGATGATAGAAACTCATTCTAATGTTATACATGAGATTTGTAAACGTGATCGACATGGTTGATAACCATCATGATCATCACTGTCATCATCATCATCATCATCGCTTTCTCATTTCTTTTCCATCAAATTCTTCACGCCATATGTTCAGAGAAAGAAGCATGAAGTTATATTTATCTGTTATGCCACTCTGAATTTGAAGTAACCACAAGCTAAATTTTCTTACGCAATACATCAAGAAGCAAAGGTAATATTAGGTAGGAAATCATTCAGTAAGTAAGGTAGTAGTAAATTCTCTGCTTCGCATTTTTTTCTTCGCCTTACATGTTATTTGTGTAACTATCCTTACCGCTTTCATCATTTATGATTTTATTCAGAAGCACAAAGCACAGTAAACTAAAAAGCGACAAAAAATTTCGAATGAATTTATTTTAATCGTGATAAAAAAAGTACGTAAAATAATATAATTCTTTTGCCAGGTATTGATGGTGGTGAAAGTACGAAAATATTCCAAAAGTTTTCAAAAACACATATGGTTTAACATGAATTGTAAAATGAACTTATCCATGTATTTTCGTCTTTCACACGAAAAGTTGGTGAAACCACCTTCCAGTTTATACATGTGCATCCACATCCACCTTTTGCCAAGAATTAATCATTTTACAAAGAAGACCAAAAATGTTGATTGCTTTTCAGTTTGTTTGTTGCAAAAAAAGAATGGGTTGACTACTCTAGTCTCCCTGTTACTACGCCTCGCCAGACTAGACCACAAAACGGAGACGAGTGATGAAAGAAAAGCTCCAATAACACGTCAGTCTTGTTAGAAAACTCTGTTGTTAACAGCTTCCCTTTGTCTTCCCATTTTCTAAATGCAGAAATGGTTTGTGTAGATTTTTTTCTATTGCCAACACCAAACCAACCAAGTAATATACATCTTCAAGGTAAGTTTGCTCGGGGAAAGCCTGACAAGCAAGGTAACAAAACGAGTCATATTTCACACTCCGAGAGCTCAAATCAGCGATGATGGGCTACAACCTACCATACAGCCAACAACTGACGAAGAGACGGAGAGCGAGAGGTCTGTATTCTATTTGCTGCGGCTGCTGCTGCTTGCTGATTTCCTTTCTGACGTTCTTGGTACAGGCCTTGCCTTGGTTTAGCCTCGATAATAAAAATGAATTCAGCATCAAATTGCGTTTATTCATATGTATATATTATATGTACTTACAGGAATATTATTGACGTTAGAAAAAGATGCTTGGGAGTATTAGAACGAAAGATGGTGGTTGGTGCTGGGAGCTAAGTGGTAAACATTTTACGTGTCTTACTTTTCTCAGCTTTCTCCACATATATACAAAAACACTGATTGATGCAGAGAGAAAAGATGAATGTACTGAGTGGGCTTCACAATATAACGGCCTGGCGTGGGGCATGGTATGGTACTTGGAAAGCGAAGGTGTTATTGCTTTTGCCTTTGCTGTGCTCCGTAGTTTTCCCCGTCTCATCCTGAATAAGGAACTAAATTGCCCCTTTAGAAATGCATGAGTAGCTCGCTTGATTTGCTCCTGTCTGTTTTCCATCATTTCATCTATCTGTCTGTAAAAGCGTGTGTATCTTCAATTCGTCTGCTTCCCTGTCTTTTTGAATCCTTTTCAACCTTTTCCCCCCTTTCGTTCGTCATTTTCCTCCTTTTGCTTTCACCTTGATTTCATTTCATCATTGCCTCCGCGTGGTACTTAAGTTTGCCACTTCCAAGCTCAATACCTGCCTGCATCGTATAGCACGCGCACATTTTGTGATTGATATAAACTACATGATGCTTTTGCTTAGCTGCTGATTTCTATTTTTGCAACCACTGGAAATGCTCATCAATAATAATAAGTTTGTATTTTTATACGTTGCGTGTCAATATACAAATTTTGCTAGCTCGGGGCATACAACTGATGAATACCATAGCTGATGAAATTGCATTTTTTGGAATGAATGCGAAAAAAAGAGCTTCACGATAATATATATTATAAGATTTGTACAAGCGCTCAAATACTTCTACATTATGACTATGCATTCATATGTTTCAACGTCAGCAGTAGAAGATAGTTTTTTCTGATTGCGTCTTTTTTATTTTTTTATTTTGTTTCGAGAAAGCAGTTTTGATGATGAATATGTTTCAGCAGGAAGCTTCCTGTTGGTGATCAACGTTTTCGAAGAGATGAACCATTTTTCCTCGAAATGACAAATGGCTTCCGTAGACAAAATTTAATTCGCTGTGTAACTTTTAATCATCACAATTTAAATGGTATCATATTATATTTATTATTAACTGTCTGCATTTCCTGTTACTAATTCATTTCAATGAATTTCCTTGGCTTGAGCTCGAAAACTTTATATTATTGTTGGTCCGAATAATAATTGTTTAAAAAACAGAAAACAGGGGTTGCAAGATTGAAGCAAAAATGCTATAAAAAAGTTGAAAGTGAATTACGGGAAGAAAATTCCCCTACAGCTTAGTTGACAATGTAATGCATCATTCTACTAAAGTAGGCATTCCCCATTTTCCTCTGTATTTAAGATCCATTATGCAAAAACTTATTACGTAGGTGCTTTATTAACCGAACGATACACCCCGAAACCCCATTCTATAAAGACTTTAAACTTAAATTACATTCAGTGAACGTATATATTTACGCAGGAAAGCATTCGGACCAATTTTCTGGGCATAATGTATGTGCATGTGCTTCATCCGCTTTTTTTATTTCGCTGTTAACAATTGTTAGGGCTACGCAGGGGAAAAATGAAGATTTATTTTGATTATATGCGGCAGCTTCGTAATCTACACATTTTCTGCAAGGAATTGTCTCCTATGCGTTTGGGTGATGATGATGATGATGATAATATGGGACCGTTTTATGCCCGTCCGTACACTATCCACTTTATCTTACGCTATGTGGTGCTAAATGATTTTCATACGCTGCATTGACTACCTATATAGTAGCGCCATCACATATGTAATAGGTTGAAAGCATGGAGAATTGATCTATTATATTGTCACACAATATTATACTATTTCACAAAACATGGACATTCTCATTCATACGATACGTTGTAACGACATATATATGGAGCGTAAACGACTGCAAAAACAGCGATTAGGTATGCATACTTTCTTTTCTTTCCTGTGCTGATTGAAAAACGGTCTGACAAATGCTCCGCTTTCGTCGCTTTATACATTCCATCAGAGTTATCTTAATATGATCCATGTGCATTTAAGCTACGCAATGATGACAATTTTCAGGAAAGTGTCCACCACGTTTCGTACAGCTGCTCTCAGATCATACGAAAGCTTTGCGCCAGTTTTCCTTTCACTCCACAAGCTTCGACTCCCAATGTCCCAATCCCTTTCTTTAAGAATGAAAAGCCAGTTTTCTTCTATATGGAATAATGTACCGAGAAAGGAAGGAGGTACTACTTGATCTGTCCACAAAACAACTCGCAATGTTCTCCAGTTGGCACGCCGAAATATGAATGCATATATATATTATATGGAAAAACACTCCTTTTGCAAATGAAGGAATGTTCCATGGGTATACAGTCGCTCACTCACTCTCAGTCAGTCAGTTTGTTTTGAGTACACATGAGTGGAAAGCAAATGGTGTGGACGGAGATTAGAGCTTTTGCTTTCTGGAATGTCTCTTTATACACACCAGTTAAGAAGATGGGATCATTATTACAAAAAGCGATAATTCAAAGACTGACGGATGAACAAAATCATATAGTATGGTATACTTTAGTGTGTATACCGTTTTAACCATTAACCACACTCCTTGTACAAACTCCGTTTCTCTCCCTTTTGTTTGTTAATACATAGGTATAATTTACTTCTATAAAATTACATCTCCCTTTGCTGCAGTGTATATACTTGTGTATGCCACTATAAATGCATATACCGTGCATCACCCAGAGAAAGGATGGGTTTTCATGGGTTCCATTCCACAAGTCACTTTTTGGAAAAGATCCTTTTCTCGGTAAATAAATGCTGCGGCTGTTGCCACCACCATTCCGCTTGAGCAATGTGTAACGGTGTGAAGTTTATTGACAGTGCCAAGCAAATATACGTATGCTAACCGGTATAATGAATCTACATTCTTGTAACAGCTCCAGGATAATATGCATGCATAGGCAAATGTGCACTGCCCAAGTTTTATCCAGGTTTTAATAAGGAAAGGTAGATGCAACTAACTACAAGATTCTTCAAGGCACGCACAATCGTCAAACCGTATCACGGCTCTGTTTCTCGTCAAACCAACTTCAGACAGCGTATTTATAAGCTCTCAAAATTTGGTACAGGGTGCAGGTCTTTATAATTTGTTGGCTGCACTGGTTTCTGCGTTGTATCATACAACTTGTATGTATGTACTTATGAATATAATATGCTTTAAGGAAATGACTTATCATTTTGAGTACAAAGACAAAGGATAATGGGTGTGAGCGTGTGGAATCCATTTTGAAGTATGAACCTTTCATTTGTTCACCACGCAATATGCACGCGTATATACGCATATAGAGTTCGTTCATATCAATATAACATGGAAAACCAACATAACGAGTGTTCCAAGTCTTCAGCTTCTCAAATGATTATCCTGAAAATCTCAGCTCCTATTAGTTTCACCTAAGATCCAGCTGAGTCTACTGAAATAGCAAGCGACAGTATGGCACCGTCCCCAAGAACCTCACCTCATCATCACTCTTGCTATGCTATACAGTCATCATTGTGGCATTCCGCTTTTGTCTTTTGATTCTCTACATCATTTCATTTTCACTTTCCTAACAAAGTTAGGAGTGAAAGCAGTCACTCAAGTACACACCATTGATTTTCTTACTAATTGAATCATCCTTTACCTGTTGAACGAGCGACTACTGTCTGCGACTCTGTGTTTGTTTGCACAAATTAATCAAAGCTTGCTCGTGGTGGTAAACACTCATTTCGAGTGGTAATTTACACGAGTGCGTTTCTTCTTCTCAATTAACTCGTCAGAAAGAAAAAATGCAAAACTAAGTCAATTATAGGAAATGTAATTAATCAAATTACGGTTATCAGTAATGAAATCTTTGGTAGCACTGCGATACGACATCATATAACCTTATTGAAGCCAATTTCTGGGTGACATCACTTGTATGTAGGCAACAACAAATAACATACACAAAAAAATGTATTAAAACGTATGATGCAATCGATCGTAACCGTAATTCTTTACAAATTGAGCCAGCCTAAAGTTACTCAGAGTGAAAGTTGCGATTCCGCCGGGCGGATTTAGAATTCTATCGACTATCAAATTTACTTCAAGTGCTCAGTTCAAAAAGAGTTTTCTATCTAGACGATTACAGAGATCAGAGTGGATTTGTTCAGGGTGAGAAAAAACGTATGCTCATCAGACCTACTTATTTTCCGTGT
The DNA here is from genome assembly GCA_001718145.1 of Orchesella cincta. Taxonomy (NCBI): domain Eukaryota; kingdom Metazoa; phylum Arthropoda; class Collembola; order Entomobryomorpha; family Orchesellidae; genus Orchesella; species Orchesella cincta. The sequence continues at coordinate 14,450 of LJIJ01002507.1, forward strand.
TTGTTTGACATTCCCTCGAAAAGGAAGTAAAAGGGAGTGAAAAAAAGTTAGGAAAAGGGCAACTTTAGCTAATAGTGAGAAAATGGAACGTTTTTAAGTGCAATCAACTTTTCTTACATCCGTTGTTCGATATGCTTACGTAGGTGGAGAGCAACACAATGACATAAACTTTACAATCTTTCTTCGTGTGTATAGAAAGATTTTCTCTTGATATCAACATTTTCTTTCTCGACTTCAACTTGCTTGAAGAAAAGACGACAAACGACAATGGGCAACTAAGCTCAGGGAAAATAAGGCCAAAAAGACGAAGTAAATAACGGGCAAATCTGAAGTTATCTGACATAGACTATACCCGATTTGACGCTCAATGATCCATAGCCTAAACGATATCAGCAAGCAAGCAAGCGAACAGGCGTGGAATGCAGCAGGCAAAAAAATACCATCAGCAGTGGTGGTGGTGGTGGATAGTATACTATTCTTTCTTGGCATATACAATTTGCTGGAGTCCAACTTTTTTCACATTATCCGTGTAGTTCTGCTATGCACCATCTTTAAAAATACAATATTTCGTTGTGCATATCTATACATAGGCAGCACTATCCATGTAAAATTCAGCACTGTCTTGACTGCATGCATGAACTAACTCCATCCCTCCATTTAGACACTTTTTATATCATACATTTCACAAAATACTAGTTTTCTAACGGCAAGCATATATTGGTATTTGGTGAAGAAAAAAACATTTGGATAAAGAAAAAATACTTTCATTTTTGTTTTATCTTTTGCTTCCTTTCTCACAAGAGAGAGAGAGAGAGAGATCATATTCCAACCACCCACCCTGCCAGAATGAGCATACCAGCTTGAATTTTGCCTATATTTCTTTCACTCTTTCTACTATTCTATTCAGTTTGGTTTGGTTGACTGGTGGCGGTGTCATGCACAAAAAGGAGAGCGATAGACAAACGGGAGAATAAAGGAATGAATCTTTTTGTACTTTTGTGCCTCCTCCCTTGATTCCATTTCTTCTGGTGCCGTTCTGATAGAATATACATTCACACTGATATATGAAAATGTGTGCAGATAAATGAAGATCGAGTGAAAGAATGGGCGAAGAGAAAGAAGAAAACGACAGGCAGCAGAAGAGTAAGAAGCAGTCAAAAATATTGTATCCCACACTGAATGCGATGATGATGATCATCTTTTGTCTCTTTTACGCAAGTTATTCAGGGTCGTTTCCCCAAAATTCGTCTTCCTCTCCTCTTTTGCGCTTCCAGGTTTTTTTTATATTTCTTTCCCCAGTGTGTTTTTGCTTTCTTTTGTTTAACGACTCTAAAGAAACAGGGTAGAGCTCAGTGGTGTTATTATGCGCAGACAATCGGGTCGAATGATATGTCTACCGTTTTTTCTTTATGCTTCTGATAGAATTCCGATGAAAACTGTATTTAATAGCCGGATATTGTGAATGGATGGAAATGAATTTTTCGTTTGTAATTTCCTTTTTCTAAGAACGTCACACGCAACACAAGATAAAATGTTATTATGGTTGGATGGGATGGAAAGTTGAAGAGTATTCATGAATAAAATGTAGTCTTGAATGGTGTCCTGTTTTTATATCATCATCATCATAAGCTTACTTTTTACATTCAATTTGCCAGAAATCATTATTGTGTCTTTGGGGGTATTTTTCATTTCATGGGGTAAAAACTCTTGGAGATTTCACAACAATTTCTCCAGGTCAGAAGCATTACCGATTCGATTGCCACAAGCGAGTTTACATTGATGTCGTATATGAAAATCGCTATTTTCCTTGAAAACCCGAGTTGATCGAATTTCTTCTTCAATTTAACAATTTCTACATTAAACCTATAATCTTTTCATGGGTATGATAAGATATGATATACATGGCTGACTAGTTTACCCACGAAATCTGCCCTCAGAGTAACCCTTACCATACCATTATGAAAGGTGGACGTGGCTGAACGGTTTTGACCCAAGCGAGAATATGTAAAACGTTGATTCAATTCATTTTCAACCAAATTCAAGGTTGCACCATTCATATCGGGGCAATTGTATGACAAAACTGAAATAAAAAATAATAGGTCAAGTAAAACTCAAAAAATTTCATGTCCACACCTACACATAGCCTTATAGTGACAGGTCTTAGACATACTAGTAAATGAACATTACGTCTTTAAACAACTGTACACATTTCTGGAAAATGGAATGTTGCAAGTGTAGGAGTGATGTACTGATATTGATATTTTTTATAGAAGATGCTTCAAAAATGGATGATAGGAAATGATATTTTATTCCCAGAGAATGTTATCATGTTATATTTTGTGGGAAACATTACAGATACAAATGCTATATGTATGGTATTACATTTGATTTGGAGATGTAGTCTGTTTTGATAAAAAGAAACTGGCAATAATATTCCATATTATATACATATGTTTGCCAAATACATTCAACTTTAACTCCAGAGCCAGGTTTTGTTTTCACAAAGATGTGTGTATCAAGAAAAGATGTAGATAGAATAAGAAATATATGCATGTAGTTGAACAAAAAAACTAGTTTTCTTGTTCTGGAGAATGTACATACAGGGAACAATTTCATGTGACATTCGTTGATGATCCAGAAATGTTAAAACTTTTAAGAACTTGCGCTGTTGGAAACAGGCAGGTTGTATTCCCTGGAAAGACATTTTCACCGATGAATGTCATAATACTTTTTCTTGGTGATAGAACCCTGCCCCTATACTACCAATAACATAAGCTTGAGCCTGACTAAATCAAAAATGTATGTATGTATGTATTAAATACAGTCCTTATGTGCATATTACAAGGATGTATGAATGAATCATGCACTAACCCGGTCCGTGATAGGTTAAAGTGTAAAGCATTGGAAGTTTAACCGAGAGAAAACTTTTACTGTGTGGATTTTTGTACTTTCGTCTAGAACCAACAATTCACACTTCACTCAAGTCAATATCTCCTTGAGACTTTAAAGTTTAGTTCGGGAAATACCGCGGAGCAATTTGTAAAAACGGGCTAACCATAGTTTTAGGAAGTCATGTCCCTCTCCTCCTGCAATATGAAGAAAAAACTTTTTCATTTACAATTTTTCAAGTGTTAACCTTGAGTTTGATATCTTCGGATTGCCATTTGCTTTTTCATTTTTTCTTTTTGAAACCAACCCCATTCATCTTAAGCCCAACAACCCTTTTCGAACTTTTAGAAAAACACTTTCCAACAAAAAACAGGATGTCTTATTGAGTAAGCTTTTGCTTCCACTGCTATGAAATAAAAGTTAAGTTTAGGGGAATAAAGGAATTGCGTATTGCATATATTTGAAAAGATTGTATTCCAACCAGAAAGTGTAAATTTTTCAGTTGAGAAAAACTTACAAATACAAATGTCAAACATTTTCTTAACCACACTATCACACGAAGATCACACGCGAGTGACAACTTTGAACTATCAGATAGGCACCAGTAAAAGTTTACAATAAAAAGTTCAAGAAAGGTCTTGAAGGAATCGCACTACATTTTCTAATCAATTCCCAACCCCGTATCTCCTTACCCACACCAGTTTCTGTGTTTTGCATTAAAATAGGCAGTGTTTTGAATTTAAATTAGCTAATTGCTCATTCAAAAAATTTTAAATGTTGAATAATATAGTTCTCACACGAAATGCTAAAAATTTCCAATACAAGCAGGCCAAACTGACGAGCTGAAAACGAAAAGGTTAAAGGTCAGCATTGAATCAACATTCTTCAATGTTGAAGGTCGTTAAAGACAAAGGAAATCGAATCCTTTGGATTGATTGACTCCAGGTTGTTGAAAGCAATCGACAATGACAGGAAGATGCCAAGAAGGAGTGATAAGAAACCAATACTATTTTCCAGAGCAAATTATAATTGAATTCAAGGTGTATACGAAAAATGATCAGCCTTAGCGAAGTGAAAGTGTAAAATAATGGCAAATCAATGGAGCGGCGTCCATAGAAAATATGCTCATAAGAGACCGGCTGCAGAAAAAACTAAGCTTCAAAGGTTGAACTTGATGCAACATAGTTTTCAAATTGCATAAAGTCGTTTGAAAAAACTAGGTTATTGTTGAGTCAGCAAGGAGAGGAAACTCATCTCACAGTCAGGCAGTTTCTGTACAAAAAGCCCAAAATACAAACATATACCTCATTCATGCGTCTAAGAAATTGTTATTGTTGTTATTTTTTCACAATAATATATCTGTTGGAGCAAAGGAGAAAGTTGGAAAAGGAGAATAAGGCGGATGGCGAAATGGATATAAAGCTTCTTTAAGATCACTTTATTGTATTTTCCATCTGCAATGCACACACTTACACGAAAAGAGATTCAACAACAGCAAAAAAAGAGGATACATCAAAATATAAGCTGTTCACTTTACCTAAATTCATATAAGGCTAGACAGCTGCCATGTTTAGGAAAAATATTGTTTGATAAAAGCCCAGTCTAGCAGAAAGATTGGAATATTCTTATTCGATTTTATGTGACTATTCTCCTTCCTTCCTGACTTTAGCAAAGAAACGGAGAGAGAGGCTCGATTGCATCATGTAAAAAACCAAAGGTAGAACATGACTGGTTCATATGCAGTTTATGTTTATATTTTTCCCATAACACCAACTTCAATATTGACTATATACCTAATATATTTAGGGTAAAAAACATCGAGTGTGTATGGAAAAAACATAACCTTAAGTTCAATCGTATAGAAAACCATACGTGCAGCTTCAAAAAAACGTAAACTCTACTTTGCTGTCTTTTCGTTTCCTGTATAGGGTTGCACAAAAAGATGTTCGTTTCACATATGACGTTCAATCGTAATAGGAATATTACTAAAGTCGAAAATACAAACCTTATTTTGTGCTTATGTATCGTATAATGCAACTACTTTTCGTTTTCACTTTACTTCACAATCCCTGTGCTTTCAATCCAATCCCAAATAAAAAAAACAGCCAATCCCTCCGCACACACGTTGCGCTGTACCGAACTAACCAACAACAACTTTCACTTTTTCACCAACGGATGAGCCTAACAAAACATCCCCTCACGTAGGTATATGCACAAACATAATGCAGACAATTGGTGCGGGTTGAAGTTTCCGAAGATTCAAGCTAATATTATGAAAAGAACCTGAAATCTTCTTACCCCTTCATTCAAGTCCTTAGCATGTGTGGATGGAGAAGATAATATGGAATTACTTGGATCCGCTGAATATTAATTTTTTACTATTCGACGAAGGCCAGTTTCATCCAGTGTCGTGGTACATATTTGGCATTAACACCTGAACCTGAGCCCACCGGAAAAAGGTTTTACGTAACTAATCACACCTTTACGCATTAGCCACCCAATTAAAATTAATTTGTAAGTATAAAGAAATTACAAAAGAAAGGACACTTGTTTTAGTGGGATGTTAGGGGATGAATAAACGCACTGGTTTGTTTCAATCATTAAACAACCTTAAATAGCTACAGTACTATTCAAATTGCATTCCAAAATGAGCTTGACAGACGAACACAAAAAAATCTCCATATTCTGTATGATGGAAGGAATCTTTCATTCAACTACAAATGTGCAAGCTGCAGTATCTACATAAATGGCTTACTTGGATATCAATTGGGCTTTTATAACAAGTCATTGGTCATAGTCATAGTACTCCCTCAGCTAAAAAACGCTCACGGTTAAAGCTGACAAAACTTGACAACACCATTGTTTCATGGAAAACGAAATCCCATGAATAATTTGATTTCATGATGCATTTTCCCATTCACAAAATCGAGTGACATGAACACATATGTAGTAAGTACATGAGTGACTACTGTTGCCACTTTACTACTCCTAAAGTCAACTAAAGAGAAAGTTACGTGTTTTCGACATCCTGGAAAAAGCTGAAAGCATGATACACTGACGTGAGTGTACTGCACCTCCGATAAGTTCCACTCCACCTCATGCGTACCCATATATATTCTATCATATGTAACCTGAACCAGATGGCCACTTGCTGCAACGGTTTTCATACCTCTATCTTATCTTATATGCATATACATCTGCAATCGACATCCGCAGACCATATTTCACTTGTGTTTGGTCGTGGTTGTCTAGTTGCAAAATCAACAGTGTTGCCTTTGTCTATTCCACCGTGCACCGTGCTACAGCTAAACAAGAAAAATATATATGGCATAGCTATAGCTTAAGTTAAATTTACATTTACAGTATATTCTGAAATGTTTTTGATTTTATAACCGTTGGATAACTATGTGAGTAGCAGAGAGAAAGAAGAGAAAAAGTTAACTCACACAACAGTTTATATTTCCATCTCAATTTCTTCAAGATTTCGCTCTCCGGTAAAAACCTACCCAATCTAAAGAGCTTCTCCCTAGAAGAATCTCGACACTCGACCAGGTTAAAAAAAAGTTTCTCAGTTTTTTCTTGACTTAACATTTATTGGGTCGAAAATGTGCCTTGAAAAGATATGGTGCATGTTGGATATTCCCTAAAGACGCTTGAAAAAACGGAAAAGTAGTGGAGAAGCTGAGGGAAGAAAAACGAAAGAATACGGCAAAAATATCGAATTCTCATGGGATTCATGTCTGTTATACAAATACATGTAGTACCTAACCTATACATACATCTTGTATGATGTTTCACTGTTTCAGAATGTTTATTACCCTCTACGTACTGAATATAAGACATAATATACAGAATATATGAGATGAGAGTGCAGTGTATTGAAGAGTTTTTCAAGTTTTATACAGACCAGACCGTCCAGGGAAACATGGCTACTCCACCAGCAAAGCAACATTCAAATAACAAAGGCAAGCACCTTGTAAACCTTTTTACAACAAACGCACACAACACACTCCACTCGAATTTAAAAGGAGAATGCCGCACTTTTTTATACACATTTTTATCATTTTACCAATTCATAGAAACGTTTTCAAGTATCAAAAATCCATCTTCAACTCTTCTTGTAATCGTCAGCAGATGTGGGAGTGGATGGGAGAAGAGGAGAGTAAAAATATTATATTATATTGTAGCTTTTTTATAAGTTATGATGCTTTGATATGAAGGACTTGTTTAGAATATGTAAACACGCACTTTAATGCTACTTTCGTTGGAGAAAGCAACAGAAAAGCCAAACACAATACAATACACTCTGCCATTCATGCCTTTCATTTTTATTATCAATTGTCATAAACTGACATTTATGAGTTTTTCCTTTACGGTTCGACTACCCCCTCTTCCTAGACTTCATTGAAGAATCTTGCTCGTTCCCAGCAAACATAAACGTGGTGAACGCTGGCGAATCTTTCTCACTTTACATTTAGCAGATTTTTTGTCAATGTAAAATATGCAGTTTTGGCTGTTGTGCGTAAACATCATCACATAACTGTCTTGTGTCAAAGATAGATATTTATTTGGAAAAACATCACCTAAGCTAAAAAGAAACCCACGACGGGATTCACCAGACAAAAGTTCCACAACGAATTTCTCATTTACATAAATGCATGCAAAACGGCTGTCTGTATGAATCTCGCGAGAATATCTTTTCGACACACACAGTTCTACTCTATCTCATCTTTAATGATTGCTTCTAGACATTGACATTTCATTTACAGATTATTCCTAAATATTGACATGGAAGAATAAACAAAATTATCCCTTTTAAGCTCCCTAAACTCTTCATCTTCCATACTGCTTTGTGCTAGGAACCACAATTTCAAAAATAATTTGAAGAAAACTTCCCATTTTAACAAGTAATACAAGGCCGAAGCTAAGATGAAAAGCCATGAACCCATCAAAAGCTCTTTTCTGTAGTAGAACGACAAAGGGGCCGGTGTGGAGCGAAGTGGTCCACGAAAATCCACAGATTTCATTTCCATTTCTCCAGGTATCTGATCTGCACGAGATGTTTCAAGCCGCCCAAATTATTTTTAAATTGAAAAACGTGTACATTATTAGTCTAAACTGTAAAATAACTCATTCTTCTTACCTGTGTGCCTCCTCAAAAAATTTGCAACTGAGTGCATTGTTATGTTGCTCCCATTATATCGAGTGTGAAGCCGTCCATTATGAAACAACAAGTTCGGAACACCGTAAATCCCATAATTTGAGATATCGAACGATGAACTTGAGTAGGCGTCTACACCACAAACTGGATATTTTTAAATGCTCGAGAGACAGCATTTAGATGTGGAGCTGCCTTCGCACTCCATGGGCACCAGGGCGCATAAAATATTACTAAAGTACATTTTGCGGGTGCGGAGACATTCCGGAGGTTGTACAACTCAATGCGTAGTAATTCGTAATCCAGTTCCTTGCTACTGGCAATCTATGGAATAAAAACAACAAATCTTACCTTTTTGTCTAATTAGTAATTACAAACTTTAAAAAGAAAAAAAAACGACTGAAAGGTACCTTCACTGTTGGTAAGGGTAGACCAGATGACGCATTCATCACGGAATATTTTAATTCATCCTGTATTGAATGACGCAACGTAGCACATCTGAGTCGACAATATGGACATTTCTTTTTATTTAGGACAGCCACAGGATCTTCAAATAATCGTGATAACGAGGTAATCTCGCTCACTCGTTCATCCTGAAGTTTTTTAGATGAAAGTTGACTAGAGTTTCGATATGAAATCATCTAAAAACATTTGGTATTTACCAACAAACAAATAAACACCTGTTTATTACGATGAAACAAAATAAAAAATTATCATGAAACAACAAAGGACTACTTACCGATTTCCACCAGTCAACCTCCATGATGACATCATTTGTATTGTTTACTTCACATCCAACGTGCAAGCTCAGAGATAACAACCAAAAGGTAAATAATTTGGCAGTCAAAATCATTTTAATCTCGTCCCAAAGTGAATGAGTGACGCTCAAAAAATATTTTCATTCAAAAGTTAATACTAGAAAACAAAATCGTCTGATAATGTGGTCAAATGCGATGAATCAGCAGCAAATGCTTTGGTGGACTATCACAAAATATGTAACGATAACATTTTTGTCTCACTTTTCCCTGTTGACAAATTTTAACCAAATAAAAGTCGTTCATTGCCAATTGCAATGTACCATACTGGAAATGGATTTTAAAATACTCTTCAACAGCGTAATTGACATATCATTTGCATAGCGTTTTTAGCTTCTCTTGTCTGACGGATCCATTTTATAAAAACCTTTGGGAACGTACAAGAGAAATCCATTAACGCATGACACTTGACTTGACAGCGCCAAACCTTTCGTATGCTAAATCTAAAAGGCAGAACCGCTAACTTTTTTATAAGTATTGATGGTAATTAAAGTAATGTGCTAATGTTGATCAGTTAATGTAGACACTACATCCCGATTTCTGGTGAATATGTGTGGTTGTCGTAGACCAACTCATTCACGTATGTGCTCAAGTTGTACTTCTGAGAATTAGAACAATGAACAATTGACGGAAAGTCATAATGGAATTTTCTTATGCGAACTGAACATTCAGCTTTTAAAATTACATGATAATAAATCATCATGTGTAGATGTTTTAGATTAGTTATTTCATGATATTGCTCTTTCAATCACTAGGTCAGATTGCAGCCCGAGGAAAGACTATTTTTACATGAATGAGTTCCAGAATTAGAATAAACTGAAGGTCTAAAGTTGTACAATTTACAAAAGTCATGTCATTAACAGACACAGCAGTATGCTAATTAATTAGCTGAATAAGGGAAATGTGTGAAAGGAGGTCAGAACCTGAACTGATTAAATACTTTCTTAGCTAAACTAGCTGATTAGTGAATTTTGCTATTCGGCTGGTTGCTTTTCATCCTAAATTGGTATCATTGTTGTACAATCACTACAGTATGACGCATTACGTTACAGGCAAATATGGCAGACATAATAATTTATTCATAACTGTTTCCTGGAATCTGCATACTACGTAATACTGTAGAGACCAAACACCAAAGCATACAAAATACATTATTACACATTGCCCCTAATTCCCATATTGTGTAAATAGTTTTCCATGTAAGAACCTACCTAACTCCCACTCCCAAAAGTGTCGGTAAACTCAGTGAATTGGTTCATGATTTGGTAATATATGACTTTGATTACATCTACGAACCTCTTTCTTCCTGTTATAATGCTCCGGTACTTTGAGAACGTTGGCGAAATTAATTTTATTCACTCGACTACATCAATTGACTTCAATGCTCAGTAGGAGCCTTGAGCTGCTGTAAACTACTCTGTAAAGTAAGCAGCGAGCTCTCTCTTTCCACAACTTTTTGGCCAAAGTCAATCGATTTGATTAACTTTGACACGTACTTCATTGGAAGAAGGTTCACACGGTGTACTCTGTCTAGCATGAGCGTGAAACATCAAAGAGGGCAAGCACAAAAACTAACTTTCTCATTTCGCTTTCACTCTCTTTGCGCCTTGCTCTTGTAGGTCACAAAAAGACAATACACAGTGGAAAGAAAAGACATAAATGGAAACGCCAAGTGGGAACGAGGAGCAGTGTGGGTGAAAGCACCTGAGGACACTAAAGATTGATATATGTTGAGAGGTAGCAGGTCAGCCTGAGCGAACCAAGACAATTTTCCGAATGTGATGGGGATATGCCATGTATTTACTTACCGTCATCTTTTCCCACATACGTCGCACATTATGATAACACATTCCTGGCATTCGCTCTCATCCAGCAATTTCATGTGACCTTGTTCATCAGCTGCATTAATCAACTTTTGATGTCATAAGCGCTCAACTCTAGCCTAAACCCTTTCTTCCACCTAGTGAAAAAGGACAAGGTAGGCGAGAAGGAGGATCGTAATGAACTATCCTTACACCATATATCCAGGTCACCATCCCATTACCGCTAATTCAGCCGTCTTCCACGTATTGAACCATAAGTCATAATTATCGACGCATTTCTCGAAATTCTTCTTTTCTGAAGGGTTTATCACAACTCAATGGAAAATTATAAGATGATACGTTGTTCTCCACGGGTTTAGCAGATGATACAGACAGATATAATGTGTAAGGTAGTTCATTACGATCCTCCTTCTCGCCTACCTTGTCCTTTTCACTATTGAAGAAAGGGAAAGGGTTTAGGCTAGAAGTTGAGCCTTTATGACATCAAAAGTTGAGTTATGATTGTGATGAACAAGGTCAATGAAATGCTGGATGAGCGATGCAGTGATGTGTTATCATAAGTTGCGACGTAGTGGGAAAAGATGACGGTAAGTAATACATGGCCATATCCCCATCACATTCGAAAATTGTCTTGGTTCGCTTCCAGGCTGACCTGCTACCTCTGCAACATATATCAATCTTTAGTGTCCTCAGTGCTTTTCAGCCCACCCACTGCTCTCGCCTTCCCACTTGGCGTTTCCAATTTATGTCTTTTCTTTCCCACTGTGTATTTGGTTCCTTTTTTTGTGACCTACAAGAGCCAAGGCGCAAAGAGAGTGAAAGCGAAATGAGAAGTTAGGTTTTTTGTGCTTGCCCTCCTTTGATGTTTCATGGCTCAAAAGTAGAAGAGTCACCGTGTGCACCTTCTTCCAATGAAGTACGTGTCAAAAGTTAATCAAATCGATTGACTTTGCCCCAAAAGAGTTTGTGGAAAGAGAAGAGCTCGCCTGCTACTTTACAGAGTAGTTTTACGCAGGCCTCAAGGCTGCCCTACTTGAGGCATTGAAGTCAATTGATGTAGTCGAGTGGAATAAAATTAATTTCGCCAACGCTCTGCAAAGTACCGAGCATTATAAGCCAGGAAGAAGAGGTTGGTAGCATGTAAATCAAAGTCATTATATTCCAAATCATGAACCAATTCACTGAGTTTACGAC
>LJIJ01002508.1:0-26326 GCA_001718145.1 Orchesella cincta
AACGCATTGATATTGACCCAACTACCCTAGCACCATTTACCTGGCGCTGGGAAGGGTGCACATCTGTAGGCAGATTGATAATTATTGCGGTCCCATTTTGTTCAAGTCCACAACAGTTGGATCAGCCTTCAATACTTCCCGATAGCCTTCCCCATAGAACTTTGGCACTTTGATGGAAACAAAAGCTCGCTTCTGCTTGCTCAAAACTCTGGCAGCCCATATAGGAAGCTCAATTTCACTTCCGGCTGGAAGATCTGTAGACACTTGACTTGGATCAAGAAATCCGCAATTAGCAATATTGATTTCAGTTTTGCAAGGGACCCTCGTCTGGGATGCCATGATGTCTTGCAACGAGAAGTAACTCGGCGTGAAACCTTTTCTCAGCTCACTGGAACTCATTCTTCTGCAGTAACAACCTTCTTCCCTCACAGTTTTCAATAATGACAGTAAAAATGAACAGGTTGCCTTCAAAAACGGAGTATCAGATGGAATTTAAATGAGAAAAATACTGACTGTTTCGTAATTCCTAAGCCAAAAACCAACGTGAGCAAGTCAATGCAAAGGCAGACAGCTGACTGGGGTATTTTTTTGGAGAAAGTGAGCTCACGCTAGCCTTCTTCTGTCTTGCGAGCAATGCAATGCATTCAAACCCACGTCAACAAACCGGCTGCAACCTTTCTATTTTTCGTTGTGAATAATTTAAAGTGCTTGAAAATGCAGATAACTGTATCGCAATGAGTAACAACTGTTGTTGTCTGGTTTGTGGAGATTTGGCAGCGGTTGAAGATGAGAATGGGAGAGTTATCAGCTCCAGAAATGAGTCCCCATATCATCATCATCATCGCCAACTGTTTCACTACTTTTGTCAGAGTTTGAGCATGAGTCGGGAGAGAAAAGGAGCTTGGAACTTTCAGAAGGAGCCTTTTCCATTTTGTGAAGCGTGTCAGCTCATTCTCAACTCGCTGGCGGAAGTCTACTCCGAGCTGGAGGAGCTTCAGAAGGTGCTCAAACAGAAGTTGTTGGATGGAGAAAGAAAGTATGCTGAAAAGAAACTTTATTCAAGACATGATGACTGCTATCTCCAGTTCAGGAAGGAGGCACTTGGAGGTAACTCATTCTAATTACAATTAGCCCTATATGATTCACAGGTTATTTTACAAGACTCCAATTTTGCTTCATTTCTTTCTGTCCATAGATAAATTCTTGGGTGATGAGAAACATGAACAGTCCTCACATCTTCCAAATGATGCCTGCAGTGATTATGATCCCCTAGACGTTGAAGAAGAAGAAGTGGTGCTCTTTTCACTTGAATTGGATGCTCCGGGCGAGGAAACTCCTGAAGTTTCATCACCTCAACCTGTCACTGATGAGCATCAGATATTTCAGATTGCCACAATGTCAACGGAAGAACCTGACGACGTTCTCCTTGTTCTGGAACCTGAAGGTTTCTCGAACCCAGATGGCAGTCCTGAAGCAAGTGAAGCTTTTCAAGTCCAACCAAAACGAAAGAAGAGCATCCTAGCCAAGCTCCGTCAGGAAGTCTTCAAAAGCCAAGGTGAATGAAAAAGACACGCCAAACTCCAAGCTACCATATTTGAAGGACGAAACCGACAGTGGTGTGAATGGAGTGAAGACGGATACAACAAATGGAATAGTGAGCTACACTACCAGCTACGGAGACTCCAAAATACCCACAACTCTTGTCTTCAAGGAAATGGCTGACGAGCACGAGAATTTGATCGGTTATCAATGTCAACTTTGTTCAGAGCAGGTTCCAAGCTCGAAAAGGGGTCCGTTCACAAAAACGGAATGAACAGCAGCGTTCCTTCTTCTACCAACATTACCTTCGCTTCCACACGCGACGCTACAAGTGCCTTTTGTGTCCAGCGTTGAACGACATCCCGAGCGGAAGAACTGAGCTTCTCGAACACTTGAAGGGGCACGATATTCCTGATTGAATCGTACGACAAACTACGTGAGAAAAATAAAAAAAAAGATATGGAAAAGGCGGAGGTGTGAGATTTGCAATATGCCATTTGCCGACACACGGAAAAAGGAGTACAGAGACCATCGATGGACTCACCTGAGTGAGAGGAAAAACAGGTGGCTCTTGCAAAGACCCAAGCTTGGAAAAGCGGAAGTGGGATGATTTGGAGCCACCTTCCCAAGAACTGATCTCATCTGGCATTGTTACTCAATGTCAGACTTGCGGAGTTTTTATTAAGGGCAGACACGCTTTTAAAAAACACGAATTGGCCCACTTGGTTCAGGAAGGAGACCCTCCCTTATGTGTTCTATATGTGGGAAGGGTTTGGAGTCAAAAGAACTTGGATCAACATGAGGAGAAAGCGCATCGGGACGGACCTTCAGCTGCGGTTTCCAACTGCGAACAGTTTGGAAAGGACTCTGAGCTGGAATCCATGTGGGACAGGCTCACGCTCAAAGTGAAGAGGCGCAGGAGAGAGGATGTGTCTCCGATGTGGCTAGGGTGTCTGTCTCTCCATGGCACTCCAAAAAACATACAGAAGTAGTTCACTCAACGGAGAGGAGGCACCAATGCAGTCTATGCGAGAGAAAGTTTCTGATAAGGGAACCTTGAATACCCATCTGACTGTTCACAGGCAGGGATCCAAGGAGTGGATTTGCAGCGAGGGGAATGTGGCCTTCGTTTTCACTGCAGCCCACTACACAATCACATGAGAACTCAGCATGGTGTTTTTGTCAAGGGCAGCAAGGCGAAAAAGCGACAGTCTTGGAGAACCATAGCTCAAAGAATTATGTAACAATTTTTTAATGAAATATAACCTTTGTATGATTTACTTATGAACTAGAGTCTCAATAGCATTCATTCACATAACCCAACGACGAAAGAGTAGCTTTATATACAAAATTATCTTGCTTCAGAAACGAATTCATTACTTTTAAATGTGCATTTTTATTGGATAAATAGGATATTTGTCTTTTGAATAATAACAATCAGGTACTAAATAATGAGGAACACATTTAACATAACGTTACTTATACTTGAGCAAGCAATCTATGAACTTGACTAGTTTTAAGTTCGTTTCGGATACAATTAATTGCCAACTTTCTCTCGTTGCTTAAAAACGGACTTCTCGACTTGATCATTCTGCCTTTCGTAAATCACTACCTTTTCCAGTTTTGGCGTACGTTCGAAAACTGATCTTGCTAGTTGATGTATCAACTCATGTTCCAGAATCACCTTATCGAAATGGAGCTCAAGAGTGCTCAATGATTTGTTTGAGTTAACAGTTGCCTGGAGAAGCTTATCAAGGGGGAAAGAGTTTCCGAGGGTGATTGAGGGAGGGAGCTGTAATTGGAGTGATTCCAGAGGCCAGTTCACACGGGATAATTTCGCAAATGCTTTTCCATCCACGTTTACAACTCGGAGTCTTTTCAGTTTCGGAAGAAGTGGGTTGAGAACACCAGTTTCCATTCCCGAGTAGACAAACCAGCGCCCTTCAACTACGAGGGTGTTGAGTTGAGCTCCATATCGTTGAATTAACTTTGAAACGAGTGAAATTGACTTCAACTTGGAGAGTTCCAAGTGTCTCAATTCCCCCAGATGAGGAAGTTCCGTGCCTCTCATGAACCCTGGCCCATCCCCAGGCACAGTCTCTCCGGAAAGCTCGAGAATCTTGAGGTGGGGAAGGCGAGTGAGGTAGCTTCTCAGTTTTGCTACGCTACTGCTGTCCACTTGGAAAAAGTTGAGGGAGAAACGCCAAATAAAGTGTCCATAACGGAAAAGAAGCCTGTTGACTCGAGCATGATCGCCGGCAGCCAGCTGCCATGCTAACTCGTCGTCTCCTCCTGGAGGAGGCTCAAGATTAACAGAAAGGCTCCGAATCAGAAATGGATTGGTAGATGAAACGGCAAGGTCACCATCCAGCTGAAGCCCCACAGCTTTGGCAAACTGATCAATTTCCTCTCGCGTGCTGAAAGTGTAGCTGGTGCTGATCTTTTTTATTTCTGAAAGCAATGAGGAGATCTGGTTGGATGTGTCAAAGTGGGAGTGGAACAGCTTTGAGGATGATGCCCAAGTGTCTTGAAGGGATTTGTCTAGGGCTACTTTCGAACCTCTGCTAACTCCACGACAAGGCAGGAATTTGCAGGCTGGAAGAAATGGGATAAGATGGGGAAGCACCTGTAAAGTTGAAATGTTTAGCGAATTTGTCCCTTAGAATACTTGGAAATGTAATAATCATGATCATTTTTACCATAGGGAACAATTCAGTCGTTCTTCTCGAACTCAACAGCTCGTGCCATTGGGGAACAGCATTTATGACAGATAGAAAGTCAGTGGAAGTTACATCACGAAAGATTTGATCCCATGTCTGTAAATATTAAGAAAATACTGAAAAGTGTTACATTTCAGAGTAAGTATGAGTGATTGTGTTCGAGTTCACCTCCGGAGCAAGGACTGGGCTCGTGTTTGGAGAGCTAAACTCGCCACCTCCAGGCTCCACCAAGTTGTTACCATCTTCATCGACTTCATTCTCCAATTCCATTTGATTACTTTGGGAAGGTGATCAAAATTCCTCCATGTTCTGAAATCTGCTTCATGTTACCACAAATTAAAACACAAAAACAGGTGTTCGAAAGCACTACAACTCCAACTCCACACAAAAGAAAAATTGAGCATCTCAAACATTCATTTTACTGCCATGTCCTCGTTACCCCAAACCAAACTCAAATACACATCTACAACACGAGAGGAAATGTTGCAAAAAATGATTTTGTTGTACTGAAAGTTTTGTGTCAATATTCATTCCAAAACAATTATTAATGCAGAATTTAAAGTAATAATATAATACTTGCACCATTATATTATCTTCAATCTTTTTACTTACAGCCTAGTTTTATGGTTATAAGTGTTGTGCAAAGGTAAACAAATATGCTAATGATTTTTTCTTGTCAATTATAAATAATAATGAATAAATCGGGAAATGAGATATGTGCAGGTGCCCCAGATTTGCTGAGGCATATGGGAAATGTAATTTACTCGAGTGACAATGAACAACATTTTGCAACACACTTCGTTTCATATGCCACGATTACACTTCAGATTGGCAGGTTTGATGTGAGCCTCACGGTGAAGGATACGATAAGTTCGTCGATAACTCTACAACGAACTGTATCGGGGGAGTGAGAAAGAGAAAGGGGTCAGGTAAGAATGCGTTGTGACATATATGCTTCGGAGTGATTAAAAATTTCAGAAATAAAATATGCATGGTAAGTATCCAGTAAGCCAGTGTGAGTATCAGTCCACTACTCAACACTTGTTGGTGACAGAAGTGAGCTTGTGAGGCAAAGGCCACCTAGAGAGATTCACCTAAGGCATTATTCCTTGTCCCGAGCGCATGGTTTTCGCCTTGCCTTAGGGAATCTCATCCAGGTTTTTGTATCCTAATGCAATAAGAAAAAATTTTTAAAAAAAACAAAGCAGCTGCTCAGTCTGGGCCGAGGTCCGCGAAAAGGTATTTCGCGTACTCTTACCAAAATTGTAAAAAGCCATCTTAAAACTGACGTCATAAATATTTAAATGCAGAAAACTTACTGATATGATGATTATTTATGATCGATGCATCATATTGTGTATTAATACGTCGAAAAAATATGTTTGGAAGGGGCTCTTTTTGCTCGCCGGATAGGCCATTCGGGAAACTCGGTCCAGACTTTGCCGCTGCTTTGTTTTTTTTTGTTTTTTCTGTATTATTTTGCCCCGCATTAGGATACATTTACGTGGTCACACTGGAGACATCACACAAGTGTGAAATATGTGGAAAATGGCACATTCGAATGCATTTGGGAGAAAAATTCTACAACTGCGGAATGTGTAACAAGTCATTTTATTCAGCTGCTAGTTTGTCAAATCATAAAGGTGTACATGATAGTGATAAGTGGTACTATTGTATTTTTTGTGAGATGGGATTTCCTTCAAAATACCGACTTCATGAGCATCTCCTTCATCACGTTCGGAAAACCATTCTTTTGCTGCAAGGATTTATCAGAAAACACTACATGAGCGAAAGCACAAGTAAAGAACCTTCCTGCACTATCAAATTTGCAGAAACTTGTACAATTTCTAACCATGTGAAATTCAGAGTGTAAAAGTGACAACGGACAATTTTAATCTTAAATGAACTCATTTGAAATCAAGGAAGTGTGGAACCAGACCAAAAAAGGATTCTTTCGTGCTTTTTAGTTCTGCATGTGACGAGTACTGTTCCATTGATCTGAAATTTTGAAAACAGGTACAAAATTTCAACTCACGTATTGTGTTATAATATTTACAATTACAGCTTACTGACAAATTATTGACGAGGTATTTGATAGTTAATATGCATGAAAGCTCTCAGTTCATGAAACATGATGATCATTATGAGCTTGCGTGCAATGCAATAATGTTCATGTCCAAATAATACAACAAAATGTGAGAGCAGGAAATCAATTTTATTTTGGAATAAATAGCGTAATTGTTAAAAACTAAAATTAACATACATTTAGTTTTAAATTAAAAAACTTCTAGACATTGAGTATAGTTTAGTACATAGCTAGCTTTCAATCATATTAAAAGTAGGGACTATACTACCTTACTTAAATTTGGAAAGTGTTTGTCTGCTAATTTTTTAAATTCACTATTCTGCTTTCCTACCAATTCACAAACAAGAAAACATAACCAGATCTGGAAACTTTGATAGAAAGTAGTTACTATACTTTTCTCTGAAAAAGAGCCCTCTTCTCCGAAATACTGATCTGTTATTAAATCTCCACAATGTCTTTAAATGAGTAAATTTATCTCTAATTAGCTCTATCAACATCATAAACGACTTCCCATCATACTTTTTGCTACCTTTGGTCAATTTTCTCATAGAGAGGAGCTTTACATCTTTTTCACCTATCGTTTTCTGCCAGTCCACCTCCTTATTTAGCAATACTCTATGTTTCTGGTAACTTTTATCAATTTCCACCCTACTGGCAGCTATCTCTGGATCTTTTTTAGATTCGTGAAATTTTGCAAAGTCTATCAAAAAACCATCTTGTCATCAGGCCAGAAGAATGGGTGGTCCACAACTTGGTCGATTGTAGGTCGCTCTTCAGGTTTTTGTTCCATCATCCACTGAAACAAGTGGTCAGCCGAGTAGTGAGGGTGACCCAACTTGGCTGCACTCTTCCTCATAAGGATGTTTTCCAGGACATTGCAAAGTGGGCTATCATTCCAAGGGAAAAATGTCAATTGACTGGCAGCAGGGAATGGTTTCCTGAAGTAAATGGCTTGGATGACTTCAGGTGCTGTCCAGTTGTAGCATTCCATGGGGTTGTAATCTGCTGACTGTCCGTCAGCTTTGAGCATCGCTCCAAATTCCCCAACTTTGCAATTTCACCCTTACTGGTCTTAAAAATTAGAATACTTTTGGTGTAATGTCACGGTGGAGGATTCCATGGTCGTGCATCCATTTCAGGCCTTTGGCGGCTCCGTGAATTAGCCCTGGAGTTTCCGCTGTTTATCTCAAAGTCGGCATATGCATATCTCTCAAAGTGTAATGTGGAAGGCTAAGTTGCAATAGGCCAGTTCCATGGCTAAGTAGTAGGTAAGGCCGCTTTTTGGTAACGAACAGGGTGACAATGTTCCGTTCCGGGTTCCCTAATCTGTTGCAAGGACTGCCAATTTTTCAATGAGGATTTTAGGCCCCCTTTCTTATTCTTGGGTCGAACTCGCTTCACTGCAGAAGGTGTATCTCCATGCCAGCATCCTTGGTAGACAATGGAACTCGAGCCTTGCCCCAGTATGTGGTCGTCTGAGTACTGAATTTTTGTTGTACCAAGTCAAGTTTTGTTCCTTGACACCTGTGTGTACAAAAACATGACGTGGTTAATAGTATTTTTTTAAAATCCACGTCTCGTTTATGTACCCATCAATTCAACTGTTTTACGTTTTGCTTTCTCCGCTTGGTCGGAGAAATCTGACTCTGAGCTAAATCCATCTGAGCTGTTACCTCTGTCAATGTCTAACATTTTCGTTGCTAGTTTTGACGACTTAGCTGTAGCTGTACTGTAGCTCAGCCTAGTTGGAACTGTGTACTTCAGTCCTTCTGATTGAAATTGTTAGAAAAAGATATATGTCTGTTTGGGGTTAGTTGAAAAGTATATTACACTTTTTGGGGCAAATTGTGAACCTTGGTTTTAAGAAAGGATTATGAAAGGGTTGACGCGTGTTGGAAGGACTGAATTGACATCAAGAAAACGAGTGCCCTTTTATATAAAAATATTTTCCGATTTCTGGTTAAAAATAGAACAGTTGTGACCAAAAATAGAATTTAATCCTAGAACGTAAAAGGGTTCAATAGTTTAAAAAGACCTTATGTTAAAACGTTGATAATATGTAATCAAAATAAGTCAATATCTGTAAAACGAACTTTCAGGGGTGCATTGTATTGTATTGTAAATGTACGGTATGTTGTGTGCACGTGCATATTCACAATTTCTTATATTGGTCAGCAAAGGTGCCTGAGGCTCAGACCCTTTACATACATAGGAAAATACACGATACATGTATATGTTTGACAGCAAAAGTCCCTTTTTGTAAAACAGAACGACACCGGCAGTAAAATGTCCATCGAATTTCATGAATTTTCATGAATTTCAGAGTTGTTCTCCAAAACATAACAAGGATAAGCCTTTTCGACACTTTTAAGAAAGGCCTGCGCATGAAACAACAATCCTGCAAAATGCTTTTGAGTAAGGGATTGGGATTTGGACCCATGCGATACATAAAGCTCCCATCCATAATATTATGGTACTGACCTTTTTAAGTTGTTTATAATATGTATTTTGTACATTTACAGAAGGAAATTGAGATGCAGACTTAAGAAGAATGTGAGTCCTCTCCTCCGTTGGTCGAGCACCTCAATGTGAAACCCAGATTCATTCAACCTTTTGAATCATTTACGCTTACACAAGCTTTGTTACAGGGCTCGTGTTTTTAATTTGTCACTTTAAATGGATTACACGTTACATAACTGAAGCAGCTAATGACACTACTCCAAATCCATCCGCACGCAAATAAACCTCCAGTACAAACTATTTGAGTTAATAAATCAGTTTGAGTTAAAGTGAATTTGAGAATGCTGCTACGTGGTAGTGATACAAAAACCAAACCCTCCACAACTGATACCCAAGATGAAAATGGATGAGTGGAAATTCCAAAAAGCGGAGTAGTTCCCCTCCCAAATTACATAACACTCGTGGTCGTGCTCATGAAGCTCCAACTTCAGGAAATGATCTTGAAATGGCGCATTCTCCCTCTGCGAATGGGGAGTCAGCTTTAGTGCCAGGGAATGGAGTGGTGGAAAATGAATCTCATCCGTCGTCTGGAAATGGGCTGGAGGTTGAACTCTCTGCCCCCTGGAATTGCTGCAAGGATCAAACCCCGAAATTCTGGTCAAAATGTCTCAAGTCTCCCCGTGAAACGGATTATTACCAGAAAAATATCTCGCACCATGGGGTCTGAGCGTGCTATTCCAATCAGGAGACACAGTCCTCGTTCCTCCAAACGGGAAACTCCCAGCGCTTCCGTTAGACCACTTCGTCGTCACCAAGCGAAGTAGAAGTTGCAAGCTCTTCTCGGAGTCGGAATGCCTATTCCAAACTTAAACCTTGAATTACCTCGCCAACGAAGACGTCCATTTAAAAACCGTTCCGACGTGGATTTAAATTCGGTTTACCAAATGGACCAAACGTTGTCTTCCGCAGTCAGCTTCGTTAGTGTTGGGGAAGACAGTTAATGTTAATGCAGCTAAATCCCTTTATCCCAACCCTGAATTCCAGGTGAGAGTAACAAGAAAAGCTTCAAATGAGGCGGAGAAAGCTGACCAGCCCAGTACTTCCGCTAAGAAGAGATTGAAACGGGAATCCTGTGAGTCAACCTCAACAGCAGCTTTTTCTGAAGATGTTCAACCGGATGTGGAAATGCTGATGAATTCCGGTAAATTATTAAGTTTTCATAAAATTTGATGTATATCTGATTATCAGTATTTTTTGTAAAATAATTAACAAAACTTTTGTTTTCAGCCTTTCAAGCTTCTCCCAATGGTGAAAGGCAGGCAGAACGGCAGTCCGCCGCCAAGAGGGGTCCGGGAATATATTCCACGGCCATCTCGAAGCAGAAGCGTACAAAATAAATGTTGAGACAATCTCCTCATCTTGCTCACTCGAAGAGCTTCCACAAGACAATCAAAATGATGACACGGAAATGTTAAACGAGGAGGATGAGCCGGAAATCGCAAGTACTTCCAACGTCCCGAGATTAACTCTAGAATCAAGTAGAACGGCGTCTCCTGTAGATGTAAAACCTGAGTCCTTTGCGAATCGCAACCACCCTTGCTTTCATTTGTGGGCGCTTGGATGTCATTTCTAACAAGTAGCGTGACGATACTTACTGGCGAAAGTAGGACTGTAATACACATCGTAGTCTGGACATGACATCGCCCCAGAGCCTTCAGAATGGAGTGACAAGTGATGCTGTTACTGTTTTCTATTCAGAGATACATGGGGACAGTTATGACAGTTTTTGGGGTACGAGTCTTTCGGTTGAAGAGCAGAATGTAGTGTTTCCCAGTGAAGTTTTGCAGAGTTTGCAAGAAACCACTGATGAACGTCCAGAGTGCAATTCCACGTGAGTAAGGACAACTCCCTTAACAAAGGTTGTAAAGGGACACCGACGACATCTGTAACGCATACGCGATTTTTTCTTTTCAAGTTTGTAGTCTGGATTCAGCTTTTTTCATTCAACATTTTTATAAACCTGATGCTTTGTATTGTGTGAGGTTTTCAGCTAAATATTTCTGCTGGTGAGCTCCCATTTCCACGGAAAATATGGGATGGGGTCAGTCGAGACTCGCTGTGAGCTAGTGTGAATACAGAAAGGGTTCAAAAATACCCACAGCAGCTGCTGATGATGATGAATCGACAATTGTGCAATTTTATGTCAAGCTTGTTGCGGAGTATTTAAGAGGCAGCAGCAGTCAAAAGTCAAAGGTTCGTCTCAAAGTCTTCTTCCTCAGCAGGCGGGATAGTAGATGCTTGTATCGCCTACAATCCAAGCATCTGCCATTCCGCCCTTTGAGTAAAAAGTGAAACTAACTCGTCACAAGTCGCACATCAAATGAATCAGAATGAGTGACTCTTGTTGTCTGGTGTGTGGTCAAGCTGGAGTGATTTTCAACCAAAATGGAATTGGAGGAGATGGTTTATCATCTTCATCGTCCTCCAGCAGCTTTAACCATCGACAACTCTTTCTCTACTTTTGTCAGAGTTTGGAAATGACAACAACGAGTCGGGAGAGAATGGGCGCGTGGAACTTTAAAAAGGAGCCGTTTCCATTCTGTGACACATGTCAGCTCTTCCTCAACTCCCTAGCGGAGGTTTACTCCGAGCTGGAGGAACTCCAGAAGGTGCTCAAACAAAAGATGGTGGACGGAGAGGAAAAGTATTCAAAGGAGAAACTGTACGGAAGGCATGACGAGCGGTATCTCAAGTTCAGGAAGGAGGCATTGGGAGGTACTCACCGCAAATCACCTCCAAACTTTTCTCACATTTATATTTATTCCTTCATAATTTATATTTCCTCTTTTTAGATAAATTCTTGGGCGATGAAGAGTTGGATGAGGGCGAAGAACTGTCGAGGGTTCTTCCATATGACCAATTCAGTGATGAAAATCAGGAGGAGGAAGTTGTACTTCTGGAATTTGAGTTGGACTCCCTTGACGAGGTATCCCGTTCATCTTCTACACCCGTACAATCCGAACATGAAATGATGGATGAAGACACAATACAAACTGAAGAAATCCCACCAAACCAGAACCAAGTTATTGACCTCTTTTCAGAAGATGAGGATCTCATACCAAACACAGCAAGTGAAAAAGATCCAGACTATCAACCACCACGAAAGAAACGAGGGCGTCCTCCGAAAAAGCGCTCTCCAACCAAAGCCAAAAATGCCAAGGTGAACGAAGCCAAGTTACC
Organism: Orchesella cincta; assembly: GCA_001718145.1. Taxonomy (NCBI): domain Eukaryota; kingdom Metazoa; phylum Arthropoda; class Collembola; order Entomobryomorpha; family Orchesellidae; genus Orchesella; species Orchesella cincta. Next base: position 12,046 of record LJIJ01002508.1, read on the forward strand.
CTATCTGAAGAACACAACTAATCCTCAAATAGGCTCAATGGTAGCCAACGCTGAGGATGGGACAGTAATCTTTACAACCAGCTATGGCGACAACCAGTACAGCACCAAACGTCATTCTTTAGTTTTCAAAGAAGTAAAGGATGCGGAAGAAAACTTGATTGGTTACCAATGTGAATTATGTTCGGAAAACGTTCAAAGTTCCAAACGGAGACCATTTACCAACATGCGAAATACTGAGCAGCGCTCATTCTTCCACCAACATTATCTTCGCTTCCACACCAAACGCTTTGACTGTCTCCTCTGCTCCGATTTGGACGGAACTCACAACGGACGCGAGGAGCTGCTGGAGCATTTGAAGTCAAAACATGATATTCCGGATATTGAAGCATACAACAAAGTACGAGGTCAACATAATAATTCTAAATTTTATGGGAGAACCAAAGGGAAATGCGAGATTTGCATGAAACCCTTCCCCGACACGCGAAAGTCAGAGTACAGAGACCACCGGTGGACTCACTTGAGCGAGGATGAGAAGCAGCGGGCTCTTGCACATCCAGAAAGTCAGGGAAAACGAAGGTGGGATGATATTGAGCCACCTTCCGAAGACAAGGTCTCATCTGGCGCCATTAACCAATGCCAAGAGTGTGGAGTATTCATTAAAGGAGGAAAGCGGCGACTCAGAGCTCATGAGTTGACTCACCTGAACCAACCATCTTTCATCTGCTCCATTTGCGGCAAGGGCTTCTCCGTTAAACAAAGTTTGGAGCGACATATGCACAAAAAACATCCGGATGGGAAGCCAGATGGAAGGTTCAAATGTAAATTCCCCAGCTGCGTAGTGGTATCAGGTGGAGAAACAGAACTGGAGTCTCATGTTGGGCAAGATCACGGTCACAGCGCAGAAGCAGATGAGAGAAGGATGTGCGGAAAGTGTGGAAAGGTGGCCGTCTCTCCATGGTGCTCTAAAAAGCATGCGGAAACTGTCCACGGTAATTTTTTTAAATGAGTAAATTAGTTTTAAAGTAAGCATACAACATATAATTATAATTATTATTTTTTTACTAATAAAGGTAAGGAGAAGCAATATCAGTGCCATATTTGCCATAAAAGATATTCAGAAAAGGGTACCCTAACAAAGCATCTGGCCGGAGTTCACAGGAATGGGGGAAAGGAGTGGGTCTGTAAGGAGGGCACGTGTGACCTCCGATTCCATTGTAGCTACAACTACACCAACCACATGAGAACTAAGCATGGCGTTTTTGTCAAGGGCACCAAAGCTAAGCAGCAACAAACTTCACAAAAGGAATAGCTGTAAATGTACATAATCATTATGAAATTGTATCAATACAATTGTATGATTTGTCAGAGAATGAATAAATACATGCTTTTTTAGTAGAATATCTTGATCATAGTGACGCAAATTTATGTAAATCACAAACATAAAATACACAGTGCACTGTTGATGATACTTCCAAACTATTTCTAGATTTTTTAGGAAATTTTGTATTTCATTATGGAAATAGTAGGCAACAGGTTTAGTTTTTGTCTCTGTAAATATTAAGTTAGTGTCCAAAAATGTGTCGTTGTAATGCTAAAAACTTCATTTCGTGTCAAGGTTATTCGTTAATGATTTGACTTGACCCAATTTGCTAATTACACTAACCTGCTTCCATTTTTGTTTGTATGAAACGGATATGATGATGAAGTTCATTAAGTTCAAGGCTCTCCGCGATAAAACTCACCACCTTCTCATCCAATTCTAATACTATAATCGATTTGCTATATTATGGAACGCAAAACCAAACCAGGCTGGTTAGCAGGATGATACGAAAAAATAAAATAACAAAAATGCGAAGTTTATTTCTCAAATGAGTGTGTTTGAGCTATAAAAACCGGAAGAAATATGAGAAATGCATCAATCACCCATCAAAATTCAATCATAGAGTAGAGCTCTCCAAGTTCGCTGAAAACTTTTATACCGTTGCTGTTCCATCATCAATCATCATTAAAGAAGCTATAATGACGCTCTTTAGTCTTATTCTTCTTCCATTGTTAGCTGCGATAACAGCCACCGCCTCACCACTTCCCAATCATGATTCTGTCTCACCAACCAAGGAAGTCTTGCCAATTCAACCTGCTATTTCTCGTCTAACTGCAACAGATGGAATGACGATGGAAAACTCTGACGCAAAACAGCCTGAGTACAGACAAAGCAGGGAGTACGGGGGCTATGCAGATGAGACAGACTATAATGGCTACGCTGCCGTTATTGGATAATTAATAACATTCATAATAATTAACAAAGTTACTACATTCCTTTCTCACTTTAAAAAACACAATAAGTCTTATAATTAAAAACATTTATTGCTGCTTCTATAAGAATACACTCAAACATGAAGAATTTACAAAACTTTCTCCAAGTCTCAACTTTCTCGTAGCTTTTTAACTGTTGCCCGTTCAACTTTATTGAATTTAGTTTATATGTTTCATTTTCTCTCAAATTCCGTACAAGTTAGTTGCTTTTATTTAATTGTTTGGTCCCTTTGCTTGTGGCCACCAAACTGTGCCAATAGGCTTCCGAATGATGATGTTTGTGATTCCTAGATGTGTCCCCAGAAAATGGTTGGTGAGTGCTCTCATTTCCTTATAGGAAAAATCACAGCGACTGCATTTGTACCTGCTGGATGAGCGTCGATAAATTATATTCGGATTTGGATGCTGTTGCACTTCATGCCAAGCTAACTCGTGAGCTTTACTAAATTCCACTGGGCATATTATGCAACTCCATTTCCCGTGAGTTTTCAGATGTATATTTAGCAATTCATCCTGTTCAAATACTTCATAGCAGCCTTCAAATGAACAGAAAAGTCTTCCTTTTACTTGGTTTCTGAGTGGAAACTGGGATGAAGCCGCTGGTTTGAGATCTGAAGGATTATTTGTAAAGCAGGGACTTGCTTTGGAACTCGAACGTGAGCGATGATAGATCAAACGGGTGTGATTTGGAAACATTTTTCTACATGAATGGCAACAAACGTAGTTAAAAAGATTGTGGACGAGAACACGATGTTTCTCTAGGGCCGCCTCACATGGCAGAATCTCAGAACACACTTCACATATATTCCAAGCTAATTCGAGGTCCCTGTAACGGCTTTCATAATTTTTGATGGAATCTCGTCTTCTGACTGATGTTGCACAAGTTGATGTTTTCTTTGGTTGTTTGTCAATATGCATTTCCATATCGAATTCCTGGGAATCAATTTCAGACTCGTGGGAATTTGTTTGCAGTTCGAAGTCATCATCATCATCACTTCCATTTGATTCCAAACTCGTAACGATATCTTCAAAATTTGAATGATCAGGCCGATATTCACTTCCGTTTTCTTTGGTTTTATCATTTTCACTTAGATCCAACGCCAAAGGGTCACCTTCATATTCATTATCGGATTCACTCTCTTTGAAGTTCATAAGCATTTCACTGTATTCATTGCAATCCTTATTAGGGGTCTGGTTCTCTTCAGAACATTCCTTAAAAACATTTAAAAAAATGAAATTTCTGGCCGTTTTAAAAAAAATAATAGATGTCTATTAAAGATTACCTGCGGATCTTCTTCAACCAACAAATTGAAATCTGTCAAAGGAACAGGTGAGATTTTCATAGGCAGAGAAAGGTGAAGAACAACTATACTTGTCAGTAATCCTTCCAATAGTCCCAACCTTTGGTAAGGGGCGGTACAGCTTGGTGCTCCTGTTGTTGCATTTTTATTAGATATGCTGTCGTGCTCAGAAATAATTTCAACCTTCACGGCTGGCTTTTGGTCCGACAATTTATTTAAATACACTTTTGGTTGATTTAACCTGAGCTTTCTTTTACCTGCAATTGTAAAATTGTATGTGATCAATGATTGGTAAGGCATCTTTGATTAAATAATTCACTAGAAACTTGCATTCTTACTGCTTTTTAAAATGCACTTTCTCAGGACTTGTAATTCACTGTAGAGTTGATGCAGATTGTTTCCATTTTGATCATCATCATCAGTCTGATCAGGCACATGAAACTGCTTCCTAAATGCGATGTAACGAGATGGAACTCTTCCAGCACATAACATTGTCTCGTAAATTCTTCTCAATTTCCAATTCAACTGGAGTTGAGCACATTCCATTTGAAAGTGCCATTCGCAAAACGAGTTACCCAAATTAGAACAATCAGAACAAAAGTGCAGCTCTGATGTTAGCCATCTTTTTTGAAAACTCCGTATTTTCAAATGTCTGCAAAACAGTGTGAAGAAAAGATTTTGCTTATTTGAAAATGTTTGTGTTGCTGGCTTATAGCAAAAAATGCAAAGTGAGTTTATCTGTTGGGGACACATTTTTAACAGATTTAAAAATTTGGGGAAATGAAATCATGGAAATATATTATGGATGACGACGTTTTATGTTTATGTTTGTTGTTGATTTTCTACATGTGAATTTTATGCAAGCAATGGATTTGAGTTTGCATGACTTTTTTAGAATAAGCAGGCTAGGCTACAAACAGGTGTCCGGAAATCCATTCGTATTACATAAAATGAGAGTACGAGATGCATTGTTACTACTTACTTCCACAATTGGCTATACAATTTTACAATGAAAGATATTGCTCATGGAATTCATTGCAGCGCATGTAGTCATTCAACCAAGCGAAACTGGATAAGTAGAGTTGTTGAATAAGTTCAAGCAACATATCAAAGAGGAGCAAGAGCTTTATATCGTGGGAAAATTTTCATGATTTTCACGAGCATCGTGTTGGAGCTTGAGCTATGCTTTTTGAGACTGAGACTGCTTTGCTCTCTCAAGCAATTCGGCATCGGTGTATGGTATTCCATACAAATTCCAATAGCTTCCTTGCAGTTCACATTTTGCTTCTACCAAAACCGAAGTTCGGCTACGATACAATTTTTAATAGCTGACCGATGGTGAACTAAAATGCATTTGTAGAAAATGCCCAGACCTCAAAGAACCCAGTCTCTCAAGTTTTTACCTTTTTACCAAGTCTTCATAGCATGGAGAATAAAACTTAATGACTTACAGTTCACAGTCGGTCACCTACCATACCATGGCATAGTCCCATCATTGTTTCTCCATGCTCATGATATGCTAAAATGAGAAAGTATCAAGATCATGCATAGATGCATGCCGTATTCCTCTCCCGTTCATTTGACTTTCCATTTGTGAAATGTTTTACGACACTCTGATGGTTGATAAGGAGACCGCTGGGAATGCATCCCATTTAGTAATTAAAAAATGTAATCTAGTAATTAATTTGGTATATTAATGACGAAGCACAATATTTTAACAACTTCATTACTCGCTTCAACTACACCTTACAATGGTTTTTCGGGGTTTTGGTAGCTGTGGGCGATGCATCCAACACACGCCACTAATTTTTTTTGCTGAAGTAGTTACAGAAAGACTTTCACTGGAAATATGGATACGACTATAGAGGGACATTATCAGTAAATTACGAAGCTTTTAAAAAACTTTTGGGTTCTAATGCATGTCTTATGGGGACACCAAAATTCTGGGGGACACAATGTCCCCACAGTTACTGTTACTTCTGTTGACACGCCACTGGAACACAACAGTAGCTGTAAAAACAAATGACGCAAACTAAACTGTTTTTCTGAAACAGATTGAAACGTGTATTATATCAGGAATCGTTTTTGCAGTTTTCCTTACGTTGTCAGTGGTCTTGACCATTATAACATGTAGATCAATTGAAGGCTTGAAACCTTTCGACATGGAAGCCGCTGGTAAATCTACCAACATTTATCAGTAAACATGTTTTATTTGTTTAAATGTGAAAATAATAATGATTGTGATTCGATTTACATTAGTCGTGCTAATCATTATGGATCGCGTGTTTTGGATGATTACTGCAATTTTTGGAATGCCGTTTTTACGAACCCTTTGGAAACTCAAAGGAATGCAAATGGATAAACAAATGGTAAATACGAAATTTTTTTATTTGAAATTAAAACATTCTCCTCAAATGCATAAGTGTCGTTGAAATATTTATTCCCTTTTTTCAGGACTCACCAGTGTCAAAAGTAAAATAACTTAAATCTATCATTTCTTCATTTACACATTTATGCAGAAAAAGTTTCAAAAATTGGAATGTTGGTGGAGTTAAATATGAAAGATGTATTAATTGTATTAAATTGTCAGGAATCAAATCTTGTCAGAAATCCATTTAAATTTTGAATTATTTCAAAGCAGCTAGCATCAAACTTTTTTAATTGGTAGAGGAATTCGTAGACGAAAAAGTCAACGTAAATACATTATATCATTTCTTGAATTTTGTTTCAACTTATCAATTCCGTTCCAGATACGGAAGTTTTCGGCAATGGACATATTTACTGTCGGTTTATATTGTTTATTATGTGAAGAATGTTTCGTAAATTATACATTGGCTAAATTGCTAATTTTTGTTTCAGTTACAATTTTATCACTTAATTATTAATAAAGATATGTAGTTGTAGGATCCATTATGGATATGTGCTCCTTTCTTGGTCTCCTTTTCTTTTCATACTCAGAAGCTCACGAGCTGAATGCTCTACGAAGTCTCTGTAGGCAGTGGGTATAACTCAATAGCTACATTACCTCCCTCCTCTCTCTATTTGACAAGCATATTAGAGGATGTGAGTAAATGAACAAAGTTGTTTGACTTGGTATCATACACATTTTACATGCTATTATTTCCTCTCTTTTGACTTGAGTACTAAATCGAAACGAATTAACACCACCTTTTCCAAAGAAACGGATATCTATGTGAAAATTTTGAAAAGAGATCGTTGAAATTATTGGCATTTGGTGGTACTTTTTTAAACTACGACTTTTTTAAATTCAACTTCATCCCATTTTCACAAATGGTTCCAGTACACAGTTCGGAAATCCATGTCAGCACGTAATTATTCCATCACAATGGTGGCTTCTACTACCCTTCTGCAAATCGTCCTTTCCATATTGCAGCAATTTTATGCATTTCTTGGTATTTTGTGCTCTTTAATTATTTGTCGTAGCAAACTATTAATAAATTGTAATCGTGATATATGAGTATCCAGAAAGGAAATGAAGCTGAAAAGTGTGGTCAACTCAAACTGAACTGTCTAAAAGCACAGAGTATTACTCTGTTGGTCAATCTCAATTCCTAAACGCCTGACATTCATTTAGTCGTATTTGAATACGAAAGCGAGAACTCTAAACATGCTAGGTCATTGTAACAACACTAGTATCGTATTTATTACATTTGTTCGACAACTCACGAATGTACTTCTGTAGTTTTATGAATGAGTTGGATGGGTTTGCAATGTTCAATGTTACATCAGACTCACTCTTCTTTTTAGACTTGGCTACAATTCTTTGCACCTTGCAACTCCTTTTTCGCTCTCACTCCGTTTGCAAGACTAAAATCAGCTGCAAACAATGTGTTTGCATATCTGTTCATATTCTACAAAAACACAACACATGGAGAATACAGCTTGAGCACCGAAAAACCTGAGATTATGTCATTTTCATCAAGAAAGCAGGACCACTCTTCAGAAAACTTTCTCCAGAAAATTTCAAATTGTATCCAAACTGCTTTCAAATTTGGAAAGTGAAAACAGTTTGACTATTGATTTATAATTTTTTCGGTGAAAATGGAATATTTAGACACATCTTTGGCTGAAGAGCTTCCAGACACAGTGCTTGAAGTTATCCTGAGTAAAGTTCCAGAGGACGATATATTAAAGTGCAGTTTGGTAATGGAAAATTTGTTGTAAATAACAACTTAGTTTATTATTTGTAAACATTTTAGCAAGCTTTCAAACGTGTTTTCAACTTCAACAACATGCCAGGTATGTCGAACATGGAGAGAGATAATTACCAGAAAATCCTTTTGGAAAATCCGCTTCAAGAACAGACGCATTCCTTGGGAAGAGGTTCCAAAGCATGTTCGAGACAAGCCAAAAGGATGGATGATTCTCTATGCCCATTTGCGCTATCGTATTCTTTCCAAAAACTACATTCAAAATCCTTCTGGTCACAGTCAGTTAAACGCTTCTTAATCAAGTCTCAAAGGTTCAATTTAAACAGTGTTAGTAAAAAATTGCAATTTGTACAGATCAATTTGAGGGTTGGACTATTTTGCCAAACGATGGTCTGGAATGGCGAGTGGAACAAGTGCCTCAAAACTGTAGCCCCCTTCCAGCTCCAGTTTCTAACATTTTTGAAAGGAATGACGAGTCCTGTTTTGTCCCCGCTTTTGAATGGTGTTCAAAGTATTACTGGATAGACATACGGAAAGAAGGACTGACACCGAGTCTTCTGAAATTGTTGCTCCCGATTCAAATTAATTGCTCCCAGATGTACACAGCGAGATACGATTGTTGTGGAGGCGTGTTTAGTTGGGAACTGAGACTTCTAAACTCTCAAGAAAAGATACTTTCCAATTACGAATCCCCTACTGTTGAGCTTTCGTCAACGACGGAGTGGCACACTGCTCAATATTCCTTCCAATTCGGAAGTGAGGATGAAGAATTGGTGCAGGATTTGAGATACATTGTTTTTAGTCATGAAGGGTAAACTTTCTTCGCAATAATTTATATGTCGCTCATGCTGTCTTGTCAAAATTTTATTTTGTTTGAAAATAGGAGAGATACCCAATGGTGGGCTGGCCGTGGCCAATTTGCAATGAAATTTGCTCGATCTTGTGTGACCTTTGAAGCCCTCGAGACTGAGCCTGAGCGAAATGGTGTTGTTGAGCACCTGGCTGAATTCGGAAAAGATGGAGGAAGGAATTCCCTACAGGAAAGGAACAGAAACTACGAAAACTTGATGTGCTTTCACCCAAATTATGATGATGATGATGACGAACGAAAATGATATTACTTTAAATAAATTGTAATTTAAAAAAAAAAAACTTTTAGATTGCACCATCCTGCACAACGATTGCAAAATGCCTTGCTCTGGAACTTCCCATCAATTAATTACACATCGCGTTTTAGCTGAGCAATTAAAAAAGTAGCCTACTGCTTATTCCATCAATGTAACTTGTTAATTATAGTAATTATTTAATAGAGTATTATGTACCTTTAGGCATATTAAGAAGACTTTGTATCGCGTCGTCTGTCGCTGTCTGTCTGTCAACACGATAACTTTCGAACCGTTTGACATTTTGAAAGTCTGTTTTCACCTATCGATAGATAAGGTCAAAGCGGAGGGATGAGTTCGGAGATGGGTTATCTGGGTCACGGGAACAGGGTCAAATGATAAGCGCAACTAAATTGATTAGCGTCACATATAGCTTATGATACATCATTCGAAAGGTATTACTCTACTGATGATGAATATGCATTGCAAATTCAAATCAGAGGTTTTGAACGGGGTCAAAGGTCACGATAAATATTTCAATTAACCAACATAGCTTATGATACACCATTTGAAAGCTACTGCAGTGCTGATTATAAATATGCACTACAAATTGAAATCAGAAATTTCGAACCGAGGTCAAAGGTCATGCACTTTCAAATGACACACTTAGGGTGTGATATATCATTCGAAAGCTAGTCCATTGAGGATTTCATTTTATGACACTTTTTTGAAGCCGCAAATTACATCCGCTAAAGGTACATCGCTACATCTCGGATTGTCGGGTTTATTTATTAGATATAATACATTTTTGATGTCTAGTTTACAATAGAAAACAAAATCATGGGCTTTTTCTCATATACATTCAACATTCGTGTCAGCAAGATGCATGATACTTTTATATTGTCAAGTCTCTAATTCTCATTCACATTCCCAACTACCCCCACCCAAAGCATCATTATCATAACTTCTTGCATAGGCGTCGCACGGGTTTTTGAGTGGGTGTACAAGCCGCCATTTTTATGGTGTTTTATTAAAAAGGATTTTCAAAACCTAATTATAATATAAAGGCAACAAATGCAGACCGTTTATTGGTATTCAAATGGTTTTGGAGAACTTTCTAAGCGTAGAATCTCTGCCTCTAACATCAACGAAACTCTGAATCATTGATTTATGTCTAGCTCGTTGACAAAATTGTCCTTAGCATATGCGTTAATAACGCAGCAGTGGTTGAGCCTTGATTGCTTCGGAGTCTTGAAAAACTTCGTTCTGCTCTGGCGGAGCTACACAGTATCATAAGCAAAGTTTAAATAACTCATTAACGGATTTTCAATTAGTCCGTTAACAGGTACTCATATAAGAACTAATCGTTTATTAATAACTCATTTATTTGTGCCGTATGGAACGATTAATTTGCATATTATGTTAAATGTTTAAAAACTTTATTTGTTTCTTGAAAGTTTTCCAGGGTAGACATTCAAATTTTGGGTGGACATTCAAATTTTGGGTGGACATTCAAATTTTGGGAGGACATTCAAATTTTGGGAGGACATTCAAATTTTGGGTGGACATTCAAATTTTGGGTGGACATTTTAAATTTTGGGTGGACATTCATATTTTGGGTGGACATTCATATTTTGGGTGGACATTCATATTTTGGGTGGACATTCAAATTTTGGGTGTACATTGTACACCCTGTACACCGGTGGCGACGGCACTGACTTCTTGTCATTTTCCGAATTTAAAATTATTTATGGACGTTTAACACCAAATTATCTTTATTGAAAACTTATATCGATATCAAATTCCAGGTTGTCTTCATTTGCAGATTCCTTCTCCCTGATTGCTTGGTCGAAGGCTTAGTAAATGTTTTTTGGGTAGCGTTGCAGCCGCCGTTGGTCCATGAATCCTTTGTAAATGAGCTCGTAAAGTTGATTGGCAACTGCAAATTAAAATAAAAAAAAGTGTTTCGCTTTAGGAAGGAGCTAAACTTTTTTTCCTATTTCATGTTAAATTGACTCAAATAATTACCTGTAAGCAGAGCCACAGAAGCTGCAGACATACGGCTTTTCCTTCGTGTGACTCCTCAAGTGCGCAGTCAGCCTCTGTTTGCTAAATAACCTCCTTCCACATCCCTCCTCCGGACAAACAAACTTCCAGAGTGAAGGATCTGTGTGACTCTTTCCAACGTGCAACCTCAGTTTCAGATTGTCCCTGAATATCTTTCCACACTGCTCACAGCAAACCGACTCGTTGGATTCTGCGTGCATGTTTCTCACATGGGTATATAGCGAGTCTTTCGTTTTGCAAACAGCCTGACACTTTTCACAACTGAACGCTAACTTATCATTATCACCATTTTTGTGAGAGCCCATGTGTTTATTCAAATCCCCTTGTCTCTCAAATTTCTCTTGGCAAATGGAACAGTTAAACTTTGCAAAACCAGCTTTAGGAAGTTCGTTTCCAGCTAATTTATGAACTTGCTTTAAATGGAGCGTCAACTTTCTATTTCCCTTGAACAGTTTTTCGCATTTCGAACAGGAAACGAGCTCAGGAGTTTCGTGCTTGTGAACACTTTTCATGTGTCTTGTTAAGCTGTTTGCAAACTTGAAAGGGGCGTCGCAAATCTTACATTTTGAGATTTGAGAAGGGTCCATTCCCTCCACATCATGTTCCTTTTCATGTGCTATCATTTCTTTCTTTGAATAGGAACGTAGAACCTTCTTACAAATTGGGCATTGTTTGCTGGCCGTCGATGGAAGGACGCAGATGTCCAGGTGTTTGCTCAAAATGTGTGAAACCATGAACGCTTTGTTCTAGTCCTGCCATTGCACCAGAACGGGACAGTTGAACTTGTACGGTCGGCTGTTGGAAGCCTCCATCTCGAATACATTTAGATGTTGATACATCTCGTGTAGAGCCAAATGGTGAGCTTTTCGAACACCATTTCGCATGTTGGGCAGCTCCAGCTTCCATGAGTATTCAGGTGAATCTCGAGATGCTCTTGTATGCGAAAATTTCATAACAACCTTCCTTCGGGCAGAATAACTTGGCGTATTCAAACTTATATTTTGGAAACTCAGAGAACGTTGCAGCTTTCAAACTATTTATATCTTTCATGTAGCAGTCAACAAACGATGGAGTATTTCGGTGACGACGGAGACTCGTGAAACGGCAAAAGTTTTTCCCACAGCCTTGACAACGAACGAAGCTGTTGAGGTTGTGAGTGAATACTCGGTGCTTCTCAACGACGGCTTGAGAGCTGAACGTTGAGTGACAAACTTCACATTGAGTTGGAGGTAAATAGTCGGGTTTGGGCCAGTGTACCGTTTCTGAGGCTCGTGGTTTTTTTAATTCTAGGTTCATCGTCATCTCCGTCATCAATATCATCATCGTTACTTTCGATTCACTGGATGAAGATGAAGAGAGTTGGTGGATTGAATTTTTTACTATTTACACATGTCTTCCTGAACTTCCGCTTATAAGTCGTTTGTTTGTGACTGTTTCCTTTCTCAAGTTCTTGATCTTTCATGATTTTTTCATCTTCACTATTGCATTTTTGATCTTCATCTGTGTCGTTGCCTACTTGTTCAGTATGACTTTGAAGATGTGAGCTGAGTTTGCTCTGGCCTGAACGTTTTCGAACACTGCTCACATTTAAGGTGATCGAGGGATTTTCTGATTGAAATAAGTTGCTCAGTTTCAATCGGATCAACCTCACCTGGAGTTATAGATTGGTTAGATTCAACGGCAATAAAAGTGATACGATCTGGATTTACTGGGTTGTTGCTTCTCTTTCGTGTCACTAAACTCAGGATCAGGGTCATTCTGACTTTTCATTTCATCATCATCACTTTGTTGAATAAAACTGGCATTGGAACAGTTATCTTCCAGATCTGACACGGCATTCTCACTAATTTGGTATTTATTTACAGGTTGTTGCTCCTGTTTGATAGAGCTAGAATCAACAATGTTACACGTTTCTTCTTGAACATCAGCGTCATCAGCATTTTGAATGTCCATCTCTAAATACTGCTTGGAATGAATATCATTGGATTGAGGTGGACCTGGTTGCAGCAAGTTTAGAATGGAGAGAAAACTGAGGGTGTGTGTTAACAATCTTTCCCGATTATCAACTTCAAACACCGGAGGTGCTGATGATGAGAATGATGATAGGAATGGCTGTGATTCTTGTTGGAAGCACGACTTTTCAGTACTTTGCTTCATTTCGTTTTCCGTTGAAGCATCCAGTTTTCTTATGCTCACTCTTGGCTGACTAGATTTCAGATGAAGTTTACCTGTCACACAAATATCAGTCTGAATCATAAATTCATAATGATTTGATAAAAACACTACATAATTGAATACTTACAATGATTGAGAAGCTGCTTTCTAAGCACTCCCAGTTCCCTCCTAACTCCTTGCGACTGCTCATCACCTCCAAACTGTTTCTGAAAAGGCAGCAACCCTTGAAGGAACTTTCCGGCGTAGCTCATCGTCTCCCCAAATCCTCCTCACTCTCCAATTTAGCTGAAGCGTAACACATTCCAACTGGAAAAATAAATTCAAAAAGGAGTTGCCCATGTTGACGCAGTCTTCACAAAGTCTCAGCCCTTTTGAAGCTCTCTCAGTTGGATTCCACCTCCCATCATTCAAACCAAACTTGAGAAGCCTTGCGAAAAGCTCGAAAAACTTGGGAATGAACTTCTCTTCCTCCTCAACAACTGAGGAGACTGCGGTGGACTTATAACAAATGAAACAGAGTGGGTTCATGATTGGTTTATGTAAAATGTCGTTTGATATTTGTACTGAAGATAAGTTGACTGGCTGCATCATTTTCGAGGTGGGAGAAATCAGCTGGCGAAGCATACTCACAGTGCAAAGAGCTCTCTGAGATGCAATTTTCATTACACAAATTCACAACGCTCTCGTTTCACGCAAAACGCAACCCAAGGCAGAAGGCAACACCAAATGTCAAAACAAAACATTCAACATTCTCTTGTTTGTCTCAAAGAAATAATAACTCTTTTTATTAATTTTTCCTAGTTTTTGAGTTTTGTGTGTGAAAGATGGGTAGGAACTCTTTATGCATATTTTGTTACAAACCTGCCCTTTCAACTCCCAACAACTCTAAACGCAACTTTCTCCTCCTGTTCTCGAAATATCTGAGTTACAATGCTTTGAGAATGGAAAGGTGCCGAGACCGGAACTTTTGTGCCAGGATTGTTCCAAACTGGGTGACTCGTTCACTAAACTGTACCTTCAATTGGAGTCTCTTCAGCTGGAGTTGAAAAGGGAAGTGAGAATTCTCTACGAGAAGATGATCACCTCCGACTATCCTCCCTTCCAGGATCCGCCTCAGTTTCAAAAAAAGCAGTTTGCGATCTCAGAATGG
>LJIJ01002509.1:0-26307 GCA_001718145.1 Orchesella cincta
CGATGAGCACTATATTACTCCTGAAATTTAATCTTATCGAGTCTTTCAAATTTGCCGCAAACCAGGTTTGGATTTGAGATGGGTTTCATATTTTCTAAGTGGTAGCACTATATGAACAGAAATCTGCACTATATGAGCTTGAAAGGATCTCCATTTCAGTTTGGTAGGAATATCTCAACACATTCGTGATTTTGATCACAAGTCACTCCCACCTCAGCTTGTATTCCAGCAACTGAGAGTATTAAGCATTTAGACGTGTAGTTCTTACTGAGTATGACGCGTAGAAATTCTTAATAACTGGCCTTTGAAATGAAACAGGGAATTAAAATATTGAGTTAGTTGGCCGCATCAACATAAGCGTTAAAAACAAACGGGTTGACGAATGTAAATGCAAGTGTTACTGGCAAGTAATTTGTAGTGGTATGCTTAACGCGATTGGAACATGCTTGTTTTTTAAAGTATGAATCGCGAGTCTGATAAAGCAAATATATGTACCGACTATAAGAGTGAGCATAAATGAAAAAAATATTAGAACTTTTAACTTAAATAGAGATTATTAAGGATAATTTAATTTAACGACGCGAATTAGCATAAGAGTTTCTGCAATTATGCTATAATATCTGTAGACTTTAACACACTTTAGGGAAAAACGGTCTTTTGTACGTAAATGATGAAAACACATTTAAAGAGAATGACAAATTATTTTGAAATAAAATATATCCATCAAAGTACAGAGGATCTTAATCGTAAAATTATATATAGAGATATGTTTTGAACTTGTCTTAGAGTCTGATGAACAAAGAAATTGACATTACTATGGAACCTAAATTTTAGACGTTATATATAGTGTTTATATTGTTTCAACTATACTAGCAAGTAATTGGAAGAAGAAGGGCAAAAAATAATCTTAACGCTGAAAAAAGTTGCTCGTCTTTCGAAATGTCTTTTATCTTGATTTTGTGCCACATTATATTACGATCCTATACTAGTGTTATAGTAGCAACTATATCATAGCACTATTAATTTGGAGCGATATCATATAGTCAACAAATCGTGGCTGAAAAAGAAACTCAAACGGCACGGTTATGTGCTTGTCGTAGCAATTTCCTTCCTGAAATTTGTCCCTAACAGTATTGCGCATCCTGGTATAGACGAAACAAGAGCCACTTCAAGTTGGTTCAGTTAACATATTTAGCATTGATCATTAAATTAATGAATACATTAGGTAAATGGATGCGCACATTATCCAGGCAGGAGAGAAAATAAAATATTCTATAATAACAAGCCCCATTTTCAGCGAGTAATTGACTGCTCGCTAAATGTAAGGCATGAAGCATCGTTTCGACTGATACAAGTAGTTATTACAATTTTTCTACTCATGTCAAGCAGTCAAAAAACTGAGAAAATATTACGTTAATCTTTGCAAGTACAAACTCTAATGTTAGCTATATCGTACCGCTAGCAGTTTAAAATACTGGCCATACAAATTTAGAAATTTATTATGACGTGAGGTTTTCTATCTCTCGCCTTAGATGGTCAATGATTGAAAAATATTTTTTGTTAATTTTGACAAATTTCTTTCGCCACTTACTACTTCAAACTAAATAACTCATCAATACTATATTTTAAGGTTCAGATAACCCAAGCATTTCCGTAGCTTCTATTTGAAACATAATTTTTTTATACAGTATACTAATTTTTATATCTGTGGGTTATTACTTTTCCAAATATTGGTTAGTCCTCTAAGCATTTGAAATTCTCCTGTGCAATAGCTACAAATGCAAGATACGAGAATTTTTTTTTAGCAAACTATGTGCTGCTATTTGGAAAAATATAAATTATCTTTACAAACAAAAACTGCTGGAAATACGAGAATATTTCACTTTAGTACATGTTGGTTTCGCAGCCACACTGTGTCAACTTCGAACTGCGCAAAAAAACTCGAGATTTCACAAAACCATCTATCTTTTATGATGTAATATGAGCCTTGTAAAATTCCTAGGGTTAAAAACAGGCCAACACCATGTTGGGGTAAGTTGAGAACAACAGTATGCGGCCACTTGAACAGGCAAAGGGGGACCCGGTATTAAAACACATCAAATATTTACAAGGGATGAGCGTGAACTGAGTTTGTGGCGTTAAGGGACTACTTAAACTGATTGCCCCAGGGGGAACTTTTGTCCTTTTTAAAAAATTCGAATTTGGCAGCGGTAGATATCACAATTTTTTCAATTAAAATATACAATTTATATTGTGTTTTCAAAAGTTTCTTAATTTTTTGACGAGCAGTATACTAAATAAAGCCAGTGTTGTTTATGGTTTTTTTTGTTCACTCAGTCAAAAGTTGCACTTGGTGTGTCTCAGCATACCAGCGAAATAAATAAAAATATTGGCAGAAACAAATATTTTTTAAGATGAAACTTTATACCTCTGCTGCCGATACAAGTCATCGATTTTAAAACGGACATTAAAAGTGTCGTCCCCAAGGGAATCAGTTAAGTACGTCGCACGCAACCAAATAGATTTCAGCTGCAATCGTTAATACTTAGATGGTTAAGTGCGAGGGTCCCCCATATTGCATGTTCAAAGGTGGCCCGCATGTACTAGATTGTCTCAACTTAACCCCAACATGGTGTTGGCTGTTTTTAACTGATTTTCACAAGCTTATTCATATTTCATCAATAAAAGATAGATGTTGAAAACCTCATTTTTTTCTTGGCGATCGACGAAGGTGCTCGAGAAAACCATTGAGTTATGCGTGCAGATTTGTTATTAAGCTTTGGCATTAATATTACTATTCGTGCTTTTTAGCATTTTAATAAACGTTACATTTTAGTTCATTTGCGCAATAAGCCGCATTGCGTGACCGCTCATACAATATATTTGATGTTGCGAACCGCTTTTCTTTATTATCAGCTTGCTTCCTCCCAACCTAATACAAGTTCAATAGCGAGCAAATCCTCACACAAAAGAGACCTATATGCACACAAAGAAAGCTTCGCAAGAAAACATTTGCCCCTACCAAATGCGAATTGGACTAACAGTCGTGCATAATCGAGTCATAGTGATATTGAGAGGATCTAGCAACTTTGATCTCACTGTCTTGAGACCCTCTAAGTCATAGCATATTTTTTAAGAAAATTCTGACATCGCAGTTACTGTGGAGAACAGTTCCAGTGGAAACTAGCCTGAAATATATTGTCCGGCATATTTCCTCATCCGCACTTCCATGGAGGAGGAATCCAAAATATACCCTTCCGTATATAAACTTAATTCTTTTCCCAATATGGCAATGCCGCCGTTTGGGATCAGGTCTGTCGTTTTCTTCATAGGAGCAGATGTGACATGCATACAGAGCTGTACATTTATGTTGCTAACGTTGCACGACATAAAGACGGCACTATAGTAATGTCAGGTCTCGTCCCAATATCGCAACTCCTAAATTCTGGATTGTGAATCTAGCTACACCAGTATTGATTGAGGGCCAAGCCCATCAGAGTCCAACAATTCTTCATGTTTTGCAGTGCAAATAATACTGGTCCATTATCTGCCCTCACAAAAGATCTATCGTCCGACTGGTAAAAAAAGTATATATTTACATATAATAATAACAATGAAAATAGATAGAAATTCACGCTTTGTATTATGAAAGAATTTTACCGCTATTATTTCAGTTATAGAATTATAACATTGAACGGATGCACATTTATAAATTCCCGTCTGAAACATCTACGCTGGCGTTCTAATCACTTGGTGGAGTGGTAACATTTTATAATCTGTCGCCCCGACCTGCTGAAAAAAGGTTCTGTCATTGATCTTCTTCTGAGCGGAGTATATTTAATGGCTGGAGTAAATGTAACAAAGCCACGTTAACAAACATATGATTAAGCAGCAGACAACCAAAACTACCAACGATCACAAAATATGATATGATTGTGGCTAGCTTTTCGTAATCACCCAGAAAAACTTGGGACGGTGCCAATCAGGGCTGACAAACAGAGAAACCAACAGGTATCTATAAACTGTTTGGGAGTTTCTTTCTGAGAGCATTCAATAGTAATACGAATGATTACAGTTATGGAAAATATTGGCCACAATATGGAAATCCAGACAGAAATATCAAATGCGTTAACAAGGACGCTGATGTTCCATGGATTTTCATGTTTAATTGTAGGAGTATCGCAATATCCAAAATTAAATCTAAAGCTACAGCCTTGCAACTCAACACACAGGTCACTGCTGTTTGATGATTTGTATACGTTTCGTAAAACGTATAAACAGAGACTCCAGCAGATATTTGAACTGATGGGTTGATTAGAGGAGTTGGTGTATAGGCATGTTTAATTTTTCAGCACTCACTTTTGCAATAAGAGTCGTGTTGAGTTTGTCCGAAATTATTTCGCAAAATAGGAAAATTGGCCGTATGAAAGGGATTTGAATGGTAGTCTCTCATTCTAGATATTTCTGTACAGCTGCTTGTATAAAGGGTTGAGTATGTCATAAAGATCAACAGCAGATACTCGTGTTTAAATTCCAGCTTATTGTATTCATTCAGGTTTTGCTGCTACAAAACTCAAGATTTAAGTGGGCTTATAAAATTTTGCATTGTCAAGTTTCAAACAAAATGTGCGTTGTAGAAATGGCCCATTCAATTGATGGGTCACCGTTTTGTGAGGATTATCATTTTATCGCAGTGGGTTCTTGAGTCAAGGTCTATCCATACACTTAAGCAAGGTGTGCCATTGTATATCAATATGACAGGATATTGTTCGAGAATTAAAAAGCTAGCTTTTGCAAACATTATTGTTGCTGTAGCCACACAAATATGGCTGTAAAGCAGAAACGGTTTTCGCGAAGACAAAACATTGCAACTTTGTAGCTCAATTGAACCAAAAAGTTGAAGTATGTTAACGGTTGCACTAGTTTACTTTTGTGTGAACTTCTTTATTTCTCTGAAATCTAAAAAATAAGATCGTGCGTAAGTTAATTAAAAAATTTTGGACTTTTTCAGGCGGATCATTATTTTAACGACAAAATATACCAGTGCTGAAAATGCAACATAGCTACAATATTTAGTACTTAGTGCATCCTGTAGGATGGTTTGCATTGTAAACCTCCTTTTTATGTGTAACTTATATACTGAAATCAAATTTCGATTAAATTACATCAAAACTATCCAATTACGTACTCCAATCATTTCATCGGATTACTTTTCGCAAATTAAAAATCTGAAGGTAATTGATAATAAACGACAAAAAATTACTTCAAATACACAAATAATTTTAATAACACTGCTAATATTAGGATAGATGTTGAACAATAATTTATACGACCATGTAAAGTTTAAATGTCACGAAATAATAAATAGGACAATCAGGCACAAATTAAAAACGTTAAAACGTTTTCTTCCAGCTGGATTATTGGTTCGAAAAATACTTCATGCTTTTGACCAATTACCAGCAGGGTTAAATGTTTTGCGCAGTCGATATCATACAATCGTGGTTTCGTGAGTGTTTCAGGACATCTTATTATGTTTCTCTGAAGTAGTCTTTGCTTTGGTTAAGTTTCAAGTACAACGAATTAGTTAAGTTGCAGTAATAGTAGCCCACTTCGCGTTTTATCGATATTTAAGAAGACAGTTTGTGCAACTATATAGCTTTTCACAAATTGCGAATCAATCAAACGAAGAATTAAGAAGGCATAAATATTTACAAAATAGCCAGAACATTACTCCAAATACAGAAATAGTTTTACAGGTTTTTTCAACTTATCTTTTCTAATTGGCCAATTTAGAGCGATCATGTGAGCTTCAATACCAAAAGCTATCAAGCATCCTATAAACACAAACCCCCAAAATATGAAAACTGTCAAAACTTTCCCTTCCAGTTGAAGTGCGCTTACATCATTCACGAAATCATACTTAATTGTTGTTGGTCAATTACTTTTGCCTATCTTGAACCCTCCTTGCAAAACTCATTTACAAAATTCTGTCATCCAATATACATACAAGCCACTTTCAAATATGGACTGAAATACATTTCGCAGTTGCTCACTTCCTGGTGGAGTGAATCCAAAATGTACCTCACCAGAACTAATTAGATGCTTTCCCACGTAGCAATGACGTCGTTTGGATGGAATTGGCTGATCCTTGGCAATTACGCTGTTTGCGTCGTTTATCGATTTCAGCGTAAACGGCCATAGGTATAAAATCGCTGTTTTCTTACCGTATGCAATTGCTTTCCAGTAGTTTTTCCTGTTTAATATAACAGATTGTTTTCCCATCCTGCTCACAAGATGCTTGAGGTGTTTCATATCTTGCAAAATGTGCAATCTGCAGAAAAATGCAGCACAAAATTCATTTTTATTTTTCAGTACTAAAATAATTGCAGTTTAAAGCATTTTGTTTACCCGCTTTCTTCATTAGTGTAGCTTCTAACAGTAGCATTTACTATTCCCATGTGCGATCCGTCGTCAAAAATTATTGAATAATTTTGTCAGCAACTTGAGAAATTTTCGTCATCGCATTTTCTTCAGGAGGGCTTATTAATAGGCTAGTGGTTGCTCCTGAGTAGTAATTTACAACAATAATGCATGCTAACATCCACAATGCAAAAAGCAACGACTTGTGGGAGCGAGAAACTCCCTCAGTAAAACTTGGGAAGTTGAAATGAGGGCTGATGCAACTGTATAAAAGATTGTAGTCGATGTTTTAAAATTTTTATACTTTCGGTGCAGAACTATGCTTATGCACAAAATGGTTAGCAACAATGCCAACCAAATTTTAATATCGAAAGCGTTAATAAGAATTTTGAACTTCCAAGGATTCTCCTGTTTCACACGGGGCGTGTCGCAGTATCCAAAATTGAATCCTAGAGAGTCTAGCCGTGCCAATTCAACTGACTCGCTACCATCCGGGAGAAACGATACTTTTTCAAAAGCGGTTTACAGAAATGCCAGATTCATCAACCTGAATGGTTGGGTGTATTAATGGGTATTGTGCCATTGAAATGTTTGCAGTTTCTGCAGAAGGTTTTGCTAAAAGTGTAGCATTAAGGGCATCTGCTATGAGTTTACATGTTACAAAAATTGGTCCGTATATAAGTGGGTTATTGTGATAGTCCCTCATTCTTGATAATCTTCGGAACGTGTATTTTAAAGCTTGTTGAAACACCGTGTAGAAATCCAAAATTATATACTTGCTTCCAAAACCTTGCTTCGGGTTTGAAATTTTATTATAATTGTTACTGGTATCCTGCATAATTAATATGGAATCGCCTAAAATTTCTAGTTTTTCAAATGAAACACAGAAAGTGTAAGCCTGGGAAACCCCTTTTACTTGGAATAGGTTACGGGCTGTGTGGTTGTGTGAAAACCTATGTGTTTTTGTAGTATTTAAATGAAAAAATAATGCGTAACTGGAGGAACTATTTTTGGGTTGATTGCCGCTCCAAACTGTGATGCAAAATTGTGTGCTATCAGATATTATTGCCAGAGGGTATTTTTCATACGTTTCAAACCATTTTTTGGCAAACCCAAATCTCGGCATTGCCAGCAGTATCCACAGGACGGAAAAATTGCACATATTCGTATAAAACCCTAACTTAAAAATGAAAATTTGACTGGGAGCGCTTTTTGAATTTTTCACAAGTATTTCCAGAACAAGCAGTAGGTATGGGAAGCCAAGAACAAGCTGCCAACAGTTTTGACAGAGGCTTAAATAATGGTTAAGATTTTTAACGAAAGAGCTTTTCCCAATTAACTGAAATTCAGACATCGTTTGTTACCACTTACGCCATTAGTTACAAATTGTTTTAACTTATAATGGTGCATAATGTGGCTATTTTTAAACTTTCTATGGCCAACTTGTCTACGAGCGGTGTTTGTTCCGCGTTTAATATTTACAAGCTCATTCATTCTTACCGGAAAGAAAGTTTACTCTCCGTTTGTAAAGTTGTAATTGATGTAAGTACCTAATTGAGTTCAATAACATAATGAAATGTAACCCCCCAACAATTAAAACATTCCCTTGTCTTCATTGAAATAATTGATACTATTTGACCATACTTTTTTATACAAAAGTTTTCACCTTTTATTGCAAATATCAGTTTTCCATAAAGGAATACAAATTATTTAATCAAACTAAAATATTTCATTTCCACGATTTTTCCAGCTACTGAGAATCTCTGCAAAATAAATTAAAATACAGCCTGCTAAACATACTCCCCACAAAAAGAACACTGTCACAATTTTACCATTCAGCTGCAGCGAATCCACTTCAGAAACAAAGTCGTATTTAATATGCGTCGGACCAACAACTCTCAGCCGATCTTGAACCCTTTTTGCAAAGCCCATTTCACAAAATTCCGTCATCCAATAATTATACAAACCAGTTTCAAATATTGCCTGAAACACGTTCCATAATCGCTTGCTGTTTGGAGGCGCAAATCCAAAGAAAAGTTCACCCGATGGAATTAATTCTTTGCCAACATAACAATGACGTCTTTTGGAAGTATTTCGCTCCTCAGCAGCAATTAAAATATTTGCATCATTTATCGTAGACAAGACATACGGCCATAGGTATAGTATCACAGTTTTGCGTTTGTATGCCACACTTCTAATAAATTGCTTTCGGTCTGGAATTATGGAAGTTTTCCCCAGTTTGTTCAGGAGTGATTTAACGCTTTGCATGTCTTTACGCTGAACAAGAGAATAGCTTCTAATCGTATCATTTACAATTCCCAACTGAACAGGCACATCAAAAATTAGAGAATAATTTCTTGAAAATACTTGAGAAATATCAGTCATTGCGTCCTCTTCAGGAGGGCTAATTAGAAGACTCGTAATTGAACCTGAGTAATACGTCACTATGACAATACAGGCGAACATCCACAAAACCAACAGTTTAGTTCTTTTTAAACCGGAAATTTCTCCAAATTTCGGAGCAGTTGATATTAATGCTGATGATGCGGAATAAAATATTGTTAAAATTAGCCAAAATCGTTCCAATTTCCTTTTGCTATAACTTTTCAGGAAGGGAATGGATGTCACTAAACTTAAGCAGACAAGAATTCCCAGTAGGGCTAACCAAACTTTGGTTTCAAATGCGTTTACTAGTACGCTAATGTTCCACGCTTTTTCAAGAATCACTCTTGGAGTATCACAATATGCAAAATTAAAACCTAGTGAGTTTAATCTTGCCAGCTGCACAAATTCCCCAGAAACTTGATTTCGATACTTTTCCCAGAACTTTTGAACAGAGACACCGGCCGACTCAAATACCTGAATGGTAGGGTTTATAAGTGGATATTGATCCAATTGTCCGTAAATGTTTGTATTTTGCATAGCAGTAAATTTTGCTAAAAGGGTAGAATTCAATTTGTCCGCTATAATTTTTCCGGTGATAAAAACAGGACCATAGAATGGTGCATTAGTGTGATAGTCTCGCATTCTGGAATAGCGGTTAAACGTGTAGATAAGTCCTGCTTGTGGGGTAAAGTAGAAGTCGAAAATTAGGTACTTAAAATCCGTTCTAATTCGATCTTTTGAGATCATCTTTGAAAGAGATAAATTAGTAAGTACAATGTCGTCCGAATTAGTAACATTTACACAATATTTCAAATGCTTGAACAGCCACTTGACATGTAATAATTTGTTGCAATTTTCAGAGTCTCTAATATTACTACTTTTAGATTCAAATGAGTCGGTGTGCCAAAATATGGTACAAAATTGGGTATTTTTAAATGACAAAACTATAGGATATTTTTCAGGGTCTTCCAAAAATGAGCTTAACACTTCACTTGACATTATAATTGCAGGAAATAACGTAACCACGATATTTCTAATATAATAATTTGCGACATATTCCATCGTATGTTTTTGCACACACCTTAAATTCAAATCTGTTGTTCCTGTTTTTGTCAAGTGTTAGTGACGCAAATGAACACTTTTTCCACTGCCTCTTACGTTTTGTAATACATGTGTCTACTTTTCTCAAAGAGAAAGTTTTTAAATGGTACTTTAAACACATAAAACGGAAGGTGTGGCATATTCAAATATTGACAATACAACGGACAAAAAAGAATAAACACAATTACAGCTATCTTGTGAAGGGGAATTACAAACATCCACCTACATTACAATTCCATTCTGTTAAGATAGTTTGAGTTCACGTCTATTGTAACATTTTACTTTAACCATTCAAAAGGTTGGAAGGGTTCATAAATAAATATTTGTTTATTGTAAAACTTTTTTATCTTTAAAAACCAATGCTTTTACACTTAAAATGTTTAAAAGTTTAAATAATGAAATACCAAGGCAATTTGCCTCGTGAAACTGCGAATGATAATTAAAAAACAACAACAGATTTCGTAATGGAAGTGCCTGAACCTCTGTTACTACTATCTACGTTCATTGGCAAACAACGGCATTTGCCTTGACAATCCTCTTATCTGGCCATTGGAATGAGAAACCCTAAAAACTGATTTTGCTAGGACACTATATTTAAGTTGTGTCTTAAAATGTGTTCAAATCCAAAAAACTTCTCACTTGTCAAAAGCAGTTTAACGGTTAACATTACAAAGTTTTAAGCAAAATTTTCAAAAAACACAATCCATTTCATAAACCTGGAACAGAACTGTTTACTGGATCAAATTCGCCTCCGCCCATTGAAGTCTAAAAAATGAATCGTATACGTTTGGTGCCTTAAATAAAAATCCGTCAAATCAAAAGCGCTAAAGGTACATACATTTTAACGAGTCACATGCAACCTAATTTGCAAAAATAATGTCTTATCAAATATTATGTGTATTTTTACTAGACAATTTGTTAGTATATTATGTAGCTTAAATCTAATTTGTACATCTAATAATTAGTTAAAAAATAAATTTAAAGATTCTAATTGTCATCATTTTATCAAAATAATCAACTGCTCCGACTTTCTCTTTTCACAAGGAATATAATGCTGGAAAGTTCTTCAGAAACTTCTTCTACTGACATTTTATAATTCCATCTTTTCCTTGTTTAGTATATGCCTTACACATTTGCACAAAAAACGTGAGGGGTGCAATATTGGAAACAATAATTTAGTAATTGGAGCTGGCGTCAAACATTATGATGACCGACAACAATTATTTGCGTTTTTAATTGTAATTTATACATCAAATAAAATATGATTAAAAGGCTCGAGTTAATTTTTAATCGTCTTATCAATACAGATGAAGCTCAATAAGCGTTTTTAAACTAATAAGAATGAATTAAATGAAATATTTTACTCGTATGTTGACTATTACATTTGAATAGCATGTTGAGCTTAATCTGTATTCGTCGAATAAAAGAAAATTTGGAAAACTTTTTTCATTCAACTTTGGTTTTGTTGTTGATAAGTATTGGGGAAATTGTCGATGAAATAAATTTAACAATATCTGACATGCTACAATATAGTTTTGGTGGTGTATTATGCACGTTTTATTGCACGTTTTCAAATAAATTGATTATCAATTTCAAAGTACATAGAAGGTTTGCACTAATGATAGGTAAATATAGCGTTTATTTCCCGTATTCCGGTAGCACTGGGAAGTGCAATTTAGTATTATAAAAATACCTTTTCCCAACATTCAACCTTAATTCTCATCCATAAGGATGTTTCACAATATAGCCTATCTACCTACAAACACTCCTTCCTCCCTGACATTTAACTAAGAATAAATGACAAAAACGAAGTAAGAAAAACAAACAATGTTTTGCCCACGGACCAAACCCATTTATAATCGATTTTGCTGCAGCTACTGCAGGAAGGAGAAAGCGTAGTTTCAGTTTGAGAAATACGTTATATTAAATAGTTGTATTTTATTTTGTTCGCTAATATAATCTCTTTACTATGCAGCGTTATTCCAACGCTTTTGCTTTCCTGACGAGCCTCATTTCATTAATAAATTTTTCGTCAAGGTTTGTGATTTGTAATGAAGGTTCAAATACTAGTCACGCATATTCTGTTGTAATATCTCGCAATTCTACAAAAATCTGCTATAGCGTTTGGCGTAAGAATGTTTTTGACTACCGCAATACTCAGCCAATGTCCACTAGACAACACCTAAAATCAATCTGTGAAACTGGGAGTTTAAAATATTTGAGAACTTGCTTCTGTTGCAATTTAAATAAAGTGAAATGGAGTTTTAAAACTCACAGCTTTTGTCAAACTACTACTAACGACGTTTACGATTTCATTTCCCATATTTTAGAGGAAAGCAAAGATTCAGTTATTAAAAGTGACAAAGCGGCATTTACCAGTAAATTTATAATTTTCGACTGGTATAGAACTCCCCAATCTTACCTAACATACACGTTCAAACACTACTCAAGAAAGAGAGACTACCACTCGAATCCCCCTGCATACGCGCCCTTATTTATGACAAGTAAGACAATTGCAGACGCTCTAAATGCTAGTCTACTTGCCAAGTTTTCTACTCGAACCGCAAACAAATATCCGTTAATTAATCCTGCAATTCAGGTCTTTCAGTCAACTGGAGTTTCAGTTGCCAAATTTTGGGCAAAATATCGCTATTCAAGTGACGGAAGTGAGTCGGTTCAGCTAGGCAGACTTTTATCTTTAGGATTTAATTTTGCGTACTGTGACAATCCCAGTTTAAAAAGGGAAAGTTTTTGGAAAGTTTTTATTCTATTGAGCGCGTTTGATGTCGTTGTTTGGCTTACAATTTTGTTCGTAATCTTTTTAATCAGTTCAACTATTTATGTGAAAATTGTTTTGTTTAAAGTGAAAGTGAACGGACGTTTCCTATTTTGTACCATTTCACACGCAGTAGCTTCAACGCTAGTGTCAATTGGTCCCAGTTTTGGAGGAAGTTTACCTGGACTGAAAAAATCCGAACTGTTTTTGCTATGGTTGTTTATGTCAATCATATTAGTGAATTATTACTGTGGCTCAATTACTAGTCTCTTAATAAGTCCACCAGAAGAAGATTCAATGAAAGATATTTCGGAGCTAGTTGAAAGAAATTATTCGCTAATTAGAAGCTATCCACAAACAGATGTCCTCAAAGCGACCGTTCAAAGTTATTCAAGGAAGGTGAAAGGGTAAGTAATATTTCATTTAGTTTGCCAATTTGCTTAAAATAAAAATATAAAAATTCAACTGTTATAATTTATTTCAAAGGTCCGGGACCATGAAAGATATGAATAACATTAGAATCCTCTTGGAGAGAATGGACAAGTACAATAATATTGGAAATAACCTTGCATACACTCCAAAAACAGTTTTTATATATCTTTGGCCGTACACTCTAGCAATGATAAATAGTGCAACTCATATTATTGCTAAAAACGAGCCAAACCCCTCCAAGCGACGGCGCTGTTATGTTGGAAAAAGGATAATTAATTCGGGCGAAATGTACTTTGGTTTCACTCCACCAGGAAGTGAGCGTTTGAGGAAGATATTCCAAGCCATGTTTGAAACACATTTGTACTCTTACTGGATGAGTGAAGGTGTTAAAATGACGTTTGCAAGGAGAGTTCAAGATCGTTCAAAGGTTCTGAGTCCTACAAGAATGAAGAGTGACCTTGAAAATACTGTTC
The DNA here is from genome assembly GCA_001718145.1 of Orchesella cincta. Lineage (NCBI taxonomy): Eukaryota > Metazoa > Arthropoda > Collembola > Entomobryomorpha > Orchesellidae > Orchesella > Orchesella cincta. Next base: position 13,588 of record LJIJ01002509.1, read on the forward strand.
GTCCGTTGCAATTGGAAGGGAAAATTTTGACGGTGTTCTTTTTATGGGGAGTTTGCTTGGTAATATGCTTGTTTTCGTATTGTTATGAAATATTAAGAAGCGGCAATATTCGGAGACTTCGGCGTTTTAAAACCCAAAAAGTGTAATACATTTGAATTTGTTGCTTGAATTAGTAATTTAAAAAAGTATACAATGGCTTGAATGTCATTGAAGCTATTTGTTCGCATATTCTATACTACTCGTACAATATAATTGAGTCGAACATTTAAATAAAAGAAAATTATTAACAAATATATCTCCAGCAGTTCCAATTATTGTACCTCATTAGGAAACTTTTGAATGTACATTGTTAAATACATCGCATGTTTTAAGCGATGTACCCTCCGTTGTAAATACAAGGTGCAAAGAAAAGATTTGCCATTAAAAAGACCATTGTATGCTTGTAAAGATGTGTAAATATAGGTTGCAGTCCTGAAGTTCATAGTATCACTTACAAATATCATCTGACATAATGGAACTTTGCTTCACTTCTTTGTTTGGTTTAAACTAATGAATTTAATACTGATAATACTGTTTTTATCCATTTCTTTTGGCTTTTATTGATAAAGAGAGAATATCATGATAGCGAAGAAAAACCATGTTTTAACCCGTTACAAAATCGTGTAAAAACGATTTTTACACAGTTGCTTCAGATACGGGAAAGACATAAGCCTTGTATGGATTACGATCTAATGCACAAGGCTGAGAAACTACGGCTTTTTCCATACATGTACTAATGGTTCTTTTTAACCGTTTTATCATGTGGCGTGCATTAGTTTTCTCAACACACTTAATTATGCTGATAAATCACTCATTTCTTTTTGGAAATTGTGAAGAAAGTTTTACTTTCACCAGCTCATATCCAGTCATAATATCACTTAACACAACAAGCATCTGCATTACAGCATGGTTTCGCAACGTGCCCAAGATCATCCACAATTTTCAGGAAACGTCTTCCAGACAACACATAACTTCTATTTGTGACACCGTCATTCGAAAAACCCCAAAAACTTTCCGACCTTGTTCTTTAAATCAAGTCAAATGGATTTTTAAAGTACACAGCTTTTGCCAAAATCTTTCATGGGATAAATTTTTAAACTTCAATCCACAAATATTTGAAGAAACTATTAGTCCCGCTAGAATAAGTAACAAATATGCATTTAACAGTAAATTTATAATTTTCGACTTTCATGGAACACGACAATATGTGTTGAATTACTCTTTGAAACACTTTTCAAGAAAGAGGGATTTCCACACCAATCCACCTGCATTTTCTCCCATGTTTATGATGTGTAAAACGATTTCAGATGCCCTTAATGCCAGCCTGTTAGCCAAAAGCTCTGCTAAAAACCCGAAAAAATATCCACTAATTAATCCCGCCATTCAGGTATTTGAATCGTCGGGAATTTCAGTTGCAAAATTTTGGAAAAATTATCGCTATTCAAAGGACGGAACTGAGTCAGTTCAGCTAGCAAGAATTGCATCGTTGGGTTTCAATTTTGGATATTGCGACAAGCCAAATGTAAAATGGGAAAGGTTTTGGAATGTTTTTATACTCTTAAAAGCCTTTGATTTCAGTGTTTGGATATTACTTCTCTTCGCAATCTTTTTTATAAGTCTAGTTATTTACGTGAAAACCCATTTTCATGCGAAAATGCAGAGTTTTCTGTTTTTCACTGTATTGCACGCCGTAGCTTCAGTTTTAGTGACTGTTGTTGGGCCCAGTTTTGGAGGAGGTTTGCTCGGTCTGAGGAAATCGAAACTGTTTTTATTGTGGATGCTTATGTCTTTCATAGTGGTTCATAATTACTCAGGCACCATGACCAGCCATTTAATTATTCCACCAGAGGAAGACTCAATGACAGATCTTTCTCAGCTGGTTCAAAGGAACTACTCACTAATAACTTACAGTCATCATCAACAGGGAGTTTTAAATGCGACCGCTAGAAGTTATTCACGGAATCGAAAACGGTAAGCGTTTGGACCTGAATATTAATTATTTTTTTAACCTAAAATAAATCATTTATTGCAGACTTGGAATCATAAAGGATATGAACAATATTCGAATCCTTGTAGAAAGAATGGGAAAAAATTCTGTTTTACAACTAACATTTGCAGGAGCTCTTGCATACACTCCAAAAACCGCTTTTATATATCTTTGGCCATATGTTTTGTCTGCAATTAATATGGCAAGTGCGATCATTTCTATACAACAGCCAAATCCATCTAAACGACGGCGCTGCTATGTTGGGAAAAGACTGATTAATTCTGGAGACAGATACTTTGGTTTCGCTCCGCAAGGAAGTGAGAGTTTAAGGCGAATTTTTCAGATCATGTTTGAAACTCATTTATATTCTTACTGGATGGATGAAGGCATTCAAATGACGTTTGCGACGAGGGTTCAAGAGCGATCCAAAGTTGTGAGCCCAACGCGAATCAAGAATGACCTTGAAAGTGCGGTTCGTCCGTTGCAATTGGAAGGGAAAATGTCTACGGTTTTCTTTTTAGGGGCGGTTATTCTAGGAATTAGTTTACTGTCGTTTGGTTACGAAATTTTAAAACATCGCAGGAGTAAGTGAATCCCACAGCTAAAATCCTGAAACTCCACGCTATCAATATTTACTTTTGTTGTAATAAAAATATGAAAAACGAAATAATTAAACGAAATAATTTGTTCACTCAATCCATACTAGTTTTCTGTCGACAGATAACATGCAATTAGTAAAAATTCAGACACGACAATATGATTTTTAAGCATAGAAAGTCTATGAATAAAGCAAGCAAATTCTTTTGGTCTCTCGGTATTCATTCCCTGTAGAACATTATTGATTTTAAATCCACCAACAGAATAAAATTTCCCAACGATTGCATTCAAGTTAAACATTGGCACCACACACACAGGGTTAGCTAACGAGAATACAGTTTGCGTCAAACTATGTAAAGATTCGCAACAAATAAGGGGGTTTACCTTACTTTAGAATTTTTTTAAAAGCGGTTGTCAATATAAAGTGGATATTTTTTGTGGAAGCAATTGTCCTAGAATCTGCCATTTGTCATTTTGATCCTTTGTAAACCTTTTTTATTAACAATGGGGGCATTGAAACTGACATATGTGGGACATTATGAGTTCCATCATTATGCGAAAAGCAAGTGTTATACGATCACGACCAGGTAGGCTTGTTTTCTCCTTCGCTTTGAAAAGTATGCAATATTCGCACTTAAAATGGAGAAATACACTGAGCGAGAATGAAATATTTTAACGCTTTCGTGACCACCAATATACTCGATAAAAGTTTGAAAATTGTATTTATTTTATTGGCAACTACAACTTGCTTTGAGACCATTGAAATTGGTCGCATAGTTTCCAACTCATATCCAGTATCAATATCCCATAACGGATCGCAATTCTGTTTCAATGTGTGGAGTAACAATTTAATTCAACTCTCTCCCAATTTAGAAACCTCGTCATATAGATCACGCATGTGTGAACACCGCTGAAAAACCAAGCAGCATGTCAGTTGTTGCAAGGGAAATGGATCTTCAAAGTTGAAAGTTGTGTACAAAATCCGAAAATTTAGACACATCTTAGAGTTATTCAGCCAACATTTTTGGCGACATAATTTTGCCACATAAAAAATTTACTAATTTTAAAAGTGAAATAATCATCTTGGATTTTTACGAAACACCTCAAATAGCATTAGATTGGACTTTTCAAAAATTTTCAAGAATGAGAGATTATCACAACGAGCCAATTCCATACGGTCCAGTTTACATGACAAATAAAATCATTGCGGATGCTGTGAACGCCACGCTAATCGCAAGACTTTATGCCGAAGAAAACAATATTCCACTGGACAAATTTCCAATACTCAATCCAGCAATTCAGGTTTTTGACCCTGTTGGAGTCCCATTAAAAACGTTTTGGGAAAATAATCATTATTCTACACACGGAACTGAATCCGCGCAACTAGCCCGTCTGGTTCCCCTTGATTACAATTTTGGTTACTGTGAAATGCCCAGTATAAAACGGGAAAAGCCTTGGAGTATCGGAATCCTTATACGAGCATTTGATTTTCACGTGTGGATTGCTCTCTTACTTTCAATGCTTTGCATTACTACCATTCTGGCTTGGAATAGTGAAAGTTTGTGGAGATGGATGGCAACTTTACATGCAGTTGTATCAGTTCCAATATCGATCGGACCCAGTTTTGGCTCAAGTTTAGTAGCCCAACAAAAATCTACTCTTTTGGTGCTATGGATGCTTGTTTGTATTATTTTAGGGACGTACTATACAGGTTCTATTACAAGTCTCCTTATCAGTCCTCCACAAGAAGATGTTATGACCGATATTTCTCAAGTTGTGGAAAGAAATTACTCGCTGATCTCTGATGACTATATACAAGTAGGGATACTTAATTCAACTGTGAGCAGTTACACAAATTTGACGGGGTAATCTAATACTTCACGAAAATTTGAAGTAATTATTTTCAGTTATAAATCAAATGTAAAAAATCTCCTTGTTACAGGCTGGATATTATGGGAGATATGAAAAATATCAGGTCTTTGGTAGAAAAAATGGGACCATATTCAATCATTCCAGACAGAGGGGATTACATCAGGACTATTGCATACTCCAGAAAAATCGTGATAGTTTACATGTGGTCTTATGTGCTTTCAGCTATTAACAACGCCACGGAGATGATTGCAGCTGAGCAACCTATTGCTTCCAAACGACGTCATTGTTATATAGGAAAACGGCTAATTAATTCTGGTGATATGTTCTATGGTATTACCCCGCCTGGAAGTGAGAGGTTGAAACATATCTACCAAGCATATTTTGAAGCGGGTGTAAACAACTACTGGATTCAGGAGGCAATCGAGTTGGGTTATGCGAGAAGGGTACAGGATCGAACAAAAGTGTTGAGTCCAACACATGTCAAATATGAGGTTGTGAGCACTGTCAGTCCGCTCCAAATGGAAGGAAAGATTTTAACGGTGTTCTTTTTATGGGCAGTTTGTATAGCTGGATGTGTATTTTTCTATAGTCTGGAAATTGTTTATTGGCGGAAGCAAAATAATAAGGTAGAAATGTTGAAAGAATTTGTTCCGTAGAATTTTTATTACTATAAAAATTGACTACAAAGGAATTTTTTGATATTGTATATATTTTGTAGTAGCCAAAAACGTTTATATTGAGTATGAATTGCAAAAACTCGATAAAGTAGAGAAAGTTTTCTATGTAATTTTATTTTGATCATTTTTCCCAATTAGATCATAAGTAAGTTTGCAGTTTGTATGATGCTAAAACTTAACAAATTTATTGGAGTAAATACATCAACAAAATTACTATATCCAATGTAACACTTGAGAACTGGAAAGGATCTCACATACTTCGTCACCCACTTTCGTTTTTCCACATTCGTAATTTTTGATAATGCTCGTTCTTTTAATCTGTTGACAAACTGCTTGGAATCTGAGTGAAGCCGAGCTAAGATTGTTGTGTAGCAAATAAGAAACATTATTGCGTCAACTGCACACGAAAGAAACAACATCAATTCGGACGCCGATATTTGTATTCCCAGAGAAATGATCGCGTAGAAACTTAGAATTGTACCGTACGTGAGCAAAAGGAGTGTAGCTATTAAAAGTGTATCTTGTTGAATAAGGTTGTAATATCGGTTCAAAATCTGAAGCTGTCTGTAGTATTGAAGGTATTCAACTGTTTTTTCTGGACGTGAGGTTTTTAAAAGATAGGAAAAGTTCTCAACGTAACGACGTAGACAGTAAACCTGTGTCATTGAAAATCCACTCGCAAAAAGGGCAAATCCTCCCGATCCATCAATTGCAAACCAAAAAGCAATAGCACAGTAAAATGTTAGTTGCAATCTTGCAGTAAGGGGCCACTCGATATTAAAATTGGCATTGTGGCATTCTGGAATCGTAAAATAACCAAAGACTATGGAATTGCAGCGCATATACCACATCAAGAAAATATATGGAAATGCTATAACTGATGAAGTGCCAATTCCACATAACAGTAGGAACTTAAATACTGTAGTTCCTTGTGTATCTTTTGGAATTCGCAAATGTTGAACACCTGAAATTAAATACAAATAATTAATAATACATTTTATGTATAAATTATTTTTGAAATACGTTACATTTTCTATGCTTCTTATCAAACCGCACAAACAGGTTGAACAGCTCGATTAAACTTTCCCGGCGTTGGAACACAACCCATTTTGTAAAACAAAAAACAAAAATTGCCGACGCACATAAAAGGCTTTCTAATGAGATGACAAGAGGCACATCCTTTCCTTCGTGCCACAGTTGACCCCATAATGTCAGGAGGTATAAACTGTACAGAGTATTTTTAATGTTCTCCCGTAGTAACCGCCGCGGAGTACTAAGTTGCAACTGATAAGCTTTAGATAGCGTAAAAGGAGAATTGCCAAAAAATTCTTGAAAATTTAAATGAAATTTGAAGTAAGCAATCAAATTTTCTTGTAGAAGCATTGCAACACTGAGCAATGTTTGCAAGATTTTGAGTGCCTATTCTAAATATTATGCGATTGCTAGTAGTTAGAATCCATCCAAACCAGAATGAATGATTTTTCTTGTAGCATATGAAAAAACAAATGTTTGCTTTGTTATCAGTTTGTTTGCAAAGTAATTTGTTAAGTAGAATTCCCATACACGGTCATTTTATTTACAAAACTAATACTTTTCTAATATTTGTAACAAGTTAACAAAGCAAACATCTATTCTAATAAAGAATTGTGCAGGTAAATAAAAGAGCATTGACATCTCTTGTGCCGTACAAGAAAAGATCTAACGGTGTCCCTGTCTGTACTTCTTTACTTTGCTGGTTTTTCGTTTCCTGGTTTGTATCATGCAAACGTGAAGTGACATTATGCGTGCAAACATTCATTACATTTGTTTACTTTCGATTAAGCACCACATCACATCAACTTGTGTAGCCATTCATTACCCCGATTGATGCTATTTAGTTTCGTCTAGACTCTAAATTAAATTGATGTCACGAGCGAAACGAATAAGTAGAATGAAATTTATTGTATGGTGTGTACAAAATATTATTATGATTACGATGGTAATTAATCGTAATGTGGATAGGAGAGCGTTAAATACAAGAACTCAGACATAGAAACCCTTTTCCTTGTGTCATGGCTAAGGTTACAGAGAAAACTTATCAGGAAGACATATATTTTTAATTGTAAATAATCCATTTGGAAAGTGAAACTCGCCGACAAAATTGTCATAAATGCTATGGAAATTTGGAACTTTTGAAATTCAGTGCTAATGGGAACAGCTCTTTTGAGTTTCTTTCCAAATGTATGAAGCTCGGAAATGGTGATAGTGACAGACTGGATACATTTCTTGGCCCCTAAGGTAGGTTTCTGTAATTACGAGAACATTCGAAAAATTTGTAAACGAATGAAACATGATTAAAACAAGGGATATATAAATAACTCAAACGCTTTGATAATTTGGCAGTAAAATGTTTACATTTGAATTCATTGTAATCGATTTGTAATGCAGTGTTGTATAATTCCATTCAAGAAACCATAGTTTTCTTAGACTAAGTATTAGTGCTGGTTTTACTATACGAAATGTTTGCTTACGTCATTTAAAAAAATGTGAGGTTGAGTGAGTACGTGGAAAAATATCTTGTACCTAATTGTACATTACGTGGCATGTATTGTGAGGGTTTGTTTAACCTTACTACAATATTAAATAATATTATTAAAAAGTAGGCTTTTACCTTTTTTAAAAGTTTTATTGCACAATAATCAATTACTATGTTTAATGTATTATTCAAAAGTACAAGCAAAGCAGGAAAGGCATTTGAAAGAGTTTCACAACAATGAAAGGTATTGCCAAATTAGGCAATTAGTATTGATGGTATTGTAATGGATTTTAAACAATAAATGAATGTATGAATTGTTAAATTAATTGCGAAGGTGTTGCAATCAATAAATAAATTGTTGATATGCAGAACAAATTGATAAATGACATTTTTGTGTTTTTATTTACACAGACGTGTTCAATTTTATTAGTGAGTCACGTCTATCTTCATAGGTTTCAGAGAATTCAATTGATGTTGGAATAAAACGATGGTTCCATCGCTTAGCTACATTTGTGATGTAGTTACAATTTGTAAAGTGTACTTATTTCCTTGTAATAGATAAAGGTTTTCCAAAGAAAGAGTATAATCAACCATACATCGACACCAAGGTAACACGCTTACATATTATTCGGAGACAGGTGAAAGTAGTAATTTCTTGATCGACTGCTTTGTGTATTCTATGTGTTCAAGACTTAACGTAATAACGTCAAGGCTTGATGTGCGAGACTAAACTTCTGTTACTACTTCGATCAATGGTCTAGCTTCATAAAACTATGTAGTTTATTATAAAAGTAAGAGTATACACTTGAGTCAATCAGTCATGCTGGCAAGACAGCAATTAACTTTGATGTTTTCGTATCACGCAGCGTTTATTATTGCTATAATGACCGTAGTATTTTACTGTTTCAATGTCACTTTTATCTTTACATGCCTTCTGTTATTTCAGAATTAATTTGATTACGGTCAATGACAAGCTCTTGTTTGCTATAATAACATTTAAACCAACATTATAGACAATAGTCTCCGATTCGTGTTTAGTTTCAGTGACAGCGTGGGTGCATAATAGATTAATAACTACCCTGATTGATTGATAGTAGCAATGATTACTATTGTTAAGCTAGCATAATTAGGAAAACCCATTATATCATTAGTAGGTTTGCAGTTTGAGTAATGCTAAAACTAAGCAAATTTAAAGGTGAAAGTTCGTCTACATAGTTATTATATCCAATGTAACATTTGAAAGCAGGAAAAGATTTAAGGTACCGTTCAACCCACTTTCTTTCCTTTACCCTACTAAGTTTTGCTAACAACCGTTCTTTTACCTTGTAGCTAAACTGCTTGGAATCGTAATAAAGTCGTGATAATAATGTTGTGTAGCAAATGAGAAACATCGGTGCCTCCACTGCACAGGAAAGGAACAACAAAAGTTCTGATGCCGATATGCCTACACCAAGGTGAATAATCGCGTACGAACTTAAAATTAATCCTGCTGTAAGTAAGTAGAGTGCAATTACTATAAGTTTGTCTTGCTGGATAAGGTTGTAATATCGACTCAAAATTTGAACTTGTCTGTAATATTGAAGATACTGTGTAGCTTTCTCCGGCTTTGTTTCTGTTACTAGAATGTAGAATATTTGGTTAACGTAGCGTCGCAAGCAATATACCATCGTCAATGAAAATCCTGAGACAAAAAGAGAACAGCATCCTGATCCGTCAATGGAAAACCAAAATGTAATTAGGCAGTACAGTGCCAGTTGCATGATTGACATATAAGACCATTCCGTATTAAATTGTGGGCTTTGGCATTCTGGAATGGTGAAATAACCAAAAGTTATAGAATTACAGCTCATAAACCACTGTAAAAGAGTGTATGGGAACGCAATCACTATTGGAGTACAAATTCCACAAACTAGAAGAAATTTGAATGCTCGATTTTCTGATCTGTTGATTGATAAATGTGACCCCTGAATATCTGAATTGTGGAAAAGAACGGTAGGAACTTTAGTTAATATCAGACTTAAGAGAAGATTTAATTTTTTAACTTACTTCTTTGATGTTGCTTGTCGAACTCCACAAACAAGTTGAAAAGTTCAATAATCCATTCACGACGTTGAAAAACGACCCATTTTGTGTAGCAAAATGCAAAAACTGCAGACACACATAAAATGCTTTCCAGTGATACAACAATTGGCACACTTCTTCCTTCGTGTAGCAGTTGGCCCAACACCGTCACAAAGTAGAAGATGTACAGAATGTTCTTAATGTTTTCTCTTAACAGCTTTTGCGGATTGTTTAATTTTAACTTTTGATTTTTGGAAAGGGTAAATGGTGAAGTGCCGAATAATTCGTGCAACCTTAAATGAACTTCAAAGTAGCAAATAAGATTTTCTTGAAATAACATTACGTTTTTCGAAAAAGACCGGTTATAACATTAAAGGGAATAGATTTTCCTTATAATAGTATTTTCAGACAATAGGCAATTATAGCACGGGTTAATTTATTTTTATTATATTGATGTAAAATGAAGAAAATGTTTCATCAAAGGTTTATTTTATAAGCTCTTCACTTGTAGAAAAGACAAAATCCAACTGTTAGCAATCACAACTATTAGACGACTGTCACCAATAATTTGCTAAACATGCATGCAAAGCAATCATATTGGGTCACTTAGTTTAGAGAAACCTTCCAATGAACATTGCACCATAGATTCTACACAATTTCTACGTTTTGAATGTAGAAATTGTGTTGCATTTTGAAAAAATAGTTGCATTTTTGTGTAGAAAAGTGTGAAGCAACATTAATTTCACCACAGGTATTCTACATGTTTAAACAATGTAGATTATGCATAGAATCAGCCTGCTTTTTACATGTAGAAATGCTGTTGATAACTTATAATACGGTACATGGATATTACATTGATGTTTCGTAGAATCGGCGTAGAACGCAATTAGACGACGCGTGGTTTTAACAAATTATACAATTGCATACTCCACAAGCTCTTCTCAATTGAATGACAGTACCGCGCATTTCATATTTTGTTGTGCTACAACACACACTTACAAATCGAGTACAATTTTGATTTGCCAAAATACACACACAGACACGTCATCTGTGTGATTTGCTAGATTGTGAAGGAAGAAATTTACTCTTTTTCAGTGTTTAGTGACAAGCATAAAGGCACAACAAAAACCTTTTTGCAGTGGTTAACGTTTGAGTTTACGATAGAAGAAGTGGTGTCATTTGCTCCAATATTGTAGCTAGTTGACTTGTTTTAGTCAAGGATTAGATTTTGCATTCGTTAATAATAGTTGAAGTTTCGGTCGATAAAATAGTTATAAAATGCGTTATGATTCCTATGTATGATATATTTGAAACTTGTTATTGTATACTGTTAAGTGAGAATACAATTTAAAGACATGTTAACTATTGTATCTTTCAGGTTTTAAAATTATTTTGCAATTTAAAGTTTATGGCATATATTCTACTTAAAGCCGCATGTTGAATTCACAGTTATGGCAACGTACTAACTGCGTTGAAAAATGCACACTATATTGAATATGTTGACAACCTGCACATTTGTTTCAACGTAGATTCTTATGATCATACAACACACATTGTAATTCTCCTTGCAACACAATTCTATGCATTATTTCAACGCAAAATCAACATGTTGAATCAATCCGATCTAGAGCGGACAGAAATTGACGTTGATCTACAGCAAGCAGGTTGCATTGAAACAACGTTGATTCCTTGGCACAAGTTCATGGGCCCAGCCGCACACAAACGTTGGAAATGTGATGGCTCAGCCGATACAATTATTACTAAGTGTTGGTATTTCCGTTACTTGAAAACTGGCATCATGCCAGCATTGGCATAGAATCAGAAAATATTTATTGCATACTACCCTGACGGCTCGCTGTAGGCTAAAGCTGCATTATTTAGCGATTGTGATAAGTACCGGTTGAATGATATATACGCCATAGGCATCATAACGCATCACTCGCCAAAGAGCACTATGTTGGTGTGCATGGAAATATCAGCAAGGGAGGAGACGTAACATGCATGGGCGGTAACCAGCCAGCATACCTTGGGCTTCTGTATAATTTTATCGTTTCGGAACCATCAGTAGCCAAAATATATGCCTTACATTGTACATTATACAATTATATTCCAACCAGTGCATGACAAATCACCTTATTCGTCTTGATTTTTATTTGAGTGTCTTATACTCATTCATATATAATACATTAGCTACTTGGTCCAAAGTAACTTGTTTCGACACACATACATTATGCTTTATATAAAACATATACATACCAACGATTGTTGACTATAAAAGGTATAAATATTGCCGTGTAAGTACAAAAGGGCAAGCAATTTCTTCCAAAGACGCCACTACTACTTAAGAAATCGTTTGTAAGGTTTTTTGACGCACATTTTGGGTTCGGTTGACCTTCAATATGTATTTGTGTCGACATATGGAATCAGTGTGTGTTTATGTATACCTGATGAAGTTTTCCAGATTGAGCTTTTCAAAGACGGTTAAAGGTAAGATTCAAGAAGTCCATCCTGGATCAAACTGAGTAGTGGTGTATTATAACGCAGTTTTAGCTAAGTTTATAGGAATGTGGGTGGGAACGCGGGAGATGAGGTTCCTGGTCCGAAGCGCGGCTTATGTATATGTATGCAGGCATGTGGATATAAGTACACGGGCATACTGATAATTACAGGCACAGGCATAGGGATAAGTACCCGGCATATAAGTCACACGGCTACAGGCATCAGGTATGTAGCGTATTTAGGGAATAGTTATAGGGACGGTTTAGGTAATGCTAGGGAAGTGGTTAATGGATTATGAATAGGGAACATAACGAAGTTAGGTAATTAGGGAACAGTTAACAAGTTATGGGATTGGAGGGGAATCCAGTTAGAACGAAGTTATGGGAATTAGGGAACAGTTAACGAAGTTTATGGGAATTAGGGAACAGTTAACGAAGTTTATGGGAATTAGGGAACAGTTAACGAAGTTTATG
>LJIJ01002510.1:0-26302 GCA_001718145.1 Orchesella cincta
GGTAGCAATAAACCGTTTAAAAAATTCTGAAACGGAAATCCCTTTTAGATATAGGGATGAAATAAAAAATTATGAAATGAAACGAATTTTTGAATAAGTTTTTATGCTTTGAAGTAGTAATAAATAACGGTAAATTAAATGAAACAAGTTTAGAATAACTACTGTCGTGTTTAAGAAAAATGAAATCATGGATTGGGATTATGGATTACGTAATCCCAATCCCGTAATCCCGGGTTTACAAATCTATCTCATCCCAAATTATAATTGAAGTGAAATTATATCCCAAATACTTATCTCCGAATGATTTATTCGTTTAGAAAAACATTAAATTTCTCACATTAGTTGTAAAGGTGAAGTGTTTCTATAATTTCCATTGCAGTTTTTGAAGGCGTTTTCCACATTTAAAACCAGCTTTAAAGAGTTTTGCCTTATCAGAAAAATCTATAAATATAAATATATAAATCAGTTTAATAATTGATTACCTTGGTAGCTTGGGGTGGATTTATTTTCCTAATTTTCTTAGTTGTTCTTAGTCAAAAATATTTAACTAGCTACAAAAAAAATTGGCTCCTTATGCTGAATAGAAGGGGAGTGTTCAAAAACTAGCAGGTATGAACATTTGAGAGTCCCGTCATTTTCTTCTCACTTGCATCTTTCCCGTTCAATCACCCAAAATATTTTAGTACGAAGATATAAAACAACAGATTTTTTATAGCTTGTTTCAAGGCAGTTTGAGCTGAGCACCTTTAGGATTATGCTACACTATAGTTAGCTTGCCATTTGGACGCCTTCTTTCATATATATGAATTTACCTTTGCTAGAATTTCATCTAGATAGAAAAATCTAGTGAAAGATTTCCTTGCAAAGGTTGGAATGACATACATTTGCTTCATGGATGTAAATTTTGACAGTAGACGTTTATTTTCCAATAGTGCAAACAAGTAAAATTTTTATTCTCAACTGAGATATTATTTTTCTCCATCTAGTTTTACCCGAATGCTCTTAGGGTTGGAAGGTTTCACTTCATCTCGTATTTGACATTCTTTTATAATTCAAACCTTTATCAAACTACCCCAGGTTGCATTCTGAGCATTAGAATCTCATCGAAACTACATTCACCTATTTGTATTCACCAGCAAAATACAAAAAGAGAATCTTCTAGACTAAGACGTCATGATGAAAGCTGCAATAACCAGGATTAGAAGTGACCTTCACACGTGTGATGGGTGGGTATAGATTTCATCTCCAACTCACGCTTTATATTTTACCATTTCTCAATCCCATTTGCAATCTTACTTAATCGGAAAAACGAATTTTATCCTCAGTCGAAACCCAGTATTCCCTTTCTTTACCATCAATTACACGTGTATATTTTCACAAACTGGATGAGTAATAAAGGCTAAATTTTTCCTTCATCCTACCCTTATCTGATTCGGCTTGATGATTTTTGCCTGCTCGTGAGAATTGAGTTGCTCGTGTATATTCGATTATTGTGTAATTATGTCTGTTTCCCTGTATGCCATATAATTAGCTGCTCTTGCTCAGTCAGCAGCTACCTGTCCACAGACCTAATGCTAAAACGTGTCTTTTAGTCTGATATATAAACGCTGACAAAACTGAGATCCAATTCATTAACTCATTGAACGTTTCCAGAACACTTAATATTTCTAAAAAAACTTGCTAAAAATTTTTCATTAACTTGGACGCTTGCGATTTATTGCTATTACCAAGTTTTTGTCGTTGGCTACAATTAAACAATGGAAGGTAAACCAAACAAAAAACGGTAAAGTTTTCTCTTTGAATCAGAACTAAAATAATATTTGTTTCTCTGCCAGGTTGCAGCCGTCAAACTCTGGCTAACTGCCGTTGTTTCTGATGATGAGGTGGAGGATGCGCTGACCTCTGTTCTCGCTGAGAGAGAGTAACCTCAAGCCGGAAGGTGGGTGTGCTCGTCTCCCAAGCGTATCAAGAGAGGGAGAATGGCACTGCATTTCGCATTCGACTCTTTGTTCTACATCAACGAGGAAGACGAGAAAAGGTCGGGATTGGGAACTGCTGAGTTTGCAAAGTTGTCTGCTTTCTCACTCAAATCTTTTGAAAAGTTTGTGTTTCTCTCCCCAACCATGATGGTTCTTAAGAACTGTGACCAACTGTTCAAAGAGCTTCCGACTTCCAACCTCGTGGCTTTGATGGAGGGAAAGACACTTGACATTTTTGTTGCTCACCCGTCCCTTCAAGTTTATTCGAATGCTGTGGAAACTTTGAGTGGGGGTCAATCAAGTCTGGAAAAATATTTGATGGCTCTAGCTAGCTCGGAGGAATTCATACCAAACAAATATTGTCTCAGTTTCCCCAGCGAAGACGGAACACTGTTCGGGTTCGTTTTTCTCACAAATAATTTATATTCCTGGTGTTGCGAGTGACTAAACATTTTTTTAAAAACTTTTTGACAGGAATGAAGATGACATTTTGATTGTTAATCTGCTCCAACGACCATCAAGCTCTCTTCATGGAAAGAATACTGGATTAATTGAGCAGGTATTCGTTCCATAGATGAATATTAAATATTTATAATTTTTTAACTCAGACAATGGAAATAATTTGTGACTCACTACATTTTAGATGATAGGGAATCATTATGAGAGCGTTTATGAGAACGAGACGCTGCCATGCCTCAACTCGGCAAAAAACGTAAGGGAAAAAAAGTCTGTCTGCTAAAGAGTTAAGAATTTATGAAAAAGAAAGTTAAAATAATTTTTTTATTCTAGCCAACACCGTCCAGAGCTGAAGAGCTTGGTGCCTGTTGGACAGACCCAAATTCGGAGCCAATTGCGATAATCGGGATGAGTTGCAGGCTGCCTGTGCGAACTCCTTGTCAGAATTTTGGGAGCTTTTTGATTGAGGGAAAGGATGCAACCGGGAATCCACCAGAGTTTCGTTGGTTAGCCGAGCAGAGCGTGAGCACAGGTGCTCAGTACCGTAAAACCAATGCTGGTTTTCTCAAGGGGGCAGTGGACTCGTTTGACGGGAAGTTTTTTGGGATCAGCCCCGTGGAAGTGAACCTTCTTGACCCACAACATCGGCTGCTCCTTGAGCTCGCCTGGGAATCCCTGGAAAATGCTGGGATCAATCCCCAAAGCCTGAAGGGTTCTCACGGCGGCGTGTTCGTTGGTTCTTGGACAGATAATTACTTGGACATCGTGAGAGCCGCTGGCTACTCTGAGTTTTATCGAAACTACATGGGGAATGCAATTGGCGCAGCGGCAGCGAGAATCTCCTTCGTGTTGGGATTGACAGGGCCGAGTATTGCCACCGAATCTGCATGCTCTTCCTCCATGTCTGCTGTTCATCTCGCTTGCAAAAGTCTTCAACGAGGAGAAACGGGTGGAGTAGCCCTTGCTTGCGGGGTGAACCTCCTTTTGGAGCCTTTTGAGAAGGACTACCTCAAAGGGATCTTGTCAGAAGATGGGAAATGCAAAACATTTGATATTTCTGCCAACGGTTATGGACGTGCTGAGGGAGCAGGAGTTTTGGTGTTGAAGAGGTACTCTGACGCTGTAAAAGACGGGGACAGGATTTGGGCGCTTGTGAAAGGCTCTGGGATGGCTCAAGAAGGACTTAGCCAAAGCATGGGCACTCCCACCGTCCATTCCGAATCGCTAGCTATGAAACAAGCGCTGGCTGATGCGGGGGTGGATCCAGCTCTTGTTTCTTATGTAGAAACACATGGAACAGGAACTGCTGTTGGAGATCCACTGGAAGTAGCGGCGATTGCGAAGGCCTATCATTCCAAAACCAGAAGCGAGCCGTTGGTCATTGGCTCTGTGAAAACGAATGTGGGACATACTGAATCATGCTCCGGAATCACGGGGATTATCAAGGTGGTGCTGGCAATGGCTCACGAGATGATTCCTCCGCATAGAAACTTCACCACGCTCAATCCCTCAGTTGACCTGGATGCCATCCCTGCTGTTATTCCACTCAAGCCAATAAAATGGGCTAAGAAAAATGGAGCTCCAAGATATGCCGGCGTCAGCTCATTTGGAATTACTGGTCTGGACATTCATGCTATTCTTCAAGAAGCTCCTCCTCCACAATCTCCCGTCTTGAAAAACGCCATGAAGCGCCCTCTTCACATTATGAAACTCGCTGCGAAATCGGACGAGGCGCTTCAACTCCTCCTTCAAAACTATGGTTCCTTCTTGAGCAGCTCAGATGGGGAAGGAAGCTTTGAAAATATTACATTCACGGCCAACACAGGAGAGCAGATTTCTCCCGTCGAGCAGTGATCATTGCCTTCCAAGCGGAAGCTGCAGAGAAGATAAAAAGTGGAAAATTCTGAAAGGTCAGAGAATCATGGGAAAGAAGGAAAAAATCTGCTTTCTGTTCACCGGCCAAGGATCCCAATATCCGGGAATGGGAACAGAGCTGTATGAAACGTGCCCGACTTTCAAAATCCATTTTGACCATGTTGCCCTCCTTTTTAAGAAAAAGTATGGGATTGACATCCACAAAGCATTGTGGGGAAACGAGTCAGCTCAGCTCTCAAGAACGATTTACAGTCAGCCTTCTATATTTTGTGTTGAGTTTGCCCTCTTCAACCTCTGGCAATCTTGGGGAATCAAGCCAGATCGTGTTGGGTCACAGTCTTGAATTTGCGGCTGCAGTTTGTGCTGGAATTTTGGGGGTGAAGGATGCAGTGAAGCTGGTTGCTGAAAGGAGTCTCCTCATTGAGTCCCTGCCTCCTGGGAAAATGCTCGTGATCAACGCGGATAAAGCAAGGGTGGACGAGTTACTCTCAGATTTTTCGAAAGGGGATCCCAACCGGATTTTAGAGTATGCCGTACTCAACTCCCCTGAACAAACGGTGGTTGCTGGGGACTCTGCAGTTGTGGAGGAATTTGCAAAACATTGCAAAGGAAATGAAGTAAAATGCCTCGTGTTGGAAGCAACCCACGCCTTCCACTCAAAGCACATGGATCCCATCCTCGAGAAATATGGAAAAGTGGCTAAAACCATCAAAACCGCAACTGATGCTCTCCCTCCTAAATTCATTTCCGGCTTGCGGGGCTCCCTCCTTGAAGCAAAGGACATGGACGCTGACTACTGGGTGGAGCACACGAGAGAAAAAGTGCAATTTTTGGATGCCAGTCGCAAAGCAGTTGAGCTCAGCTCTCAAACTTTTATCGAGATAGGACCTCACCCCGTGCTCACACCCCTCACAATGCTGAACAATGAAAACGACGCTACCCTCCGTTGCTTCCCATCTTTGAAAAGACAAGGAAAGGATTGGACCACGATGCTCAACACTCTCGCTCAGCTTTACATAAATGGGGCGAAAATAGACTGGAGAAAGTTTGATCAATTTTACGAGCGGAAAAAGGTATCCCTCCCAACTTACCCTTTCATACGGAAAAAATTCTGGCCGGAGTTGCCAACAAAAGAAACAGGGAATATTCATCCGTTGCTAGGAAACTCGATTCCGAACGCGAGCTCCACCACCTTATTCCAGTCCCTACTGAGCCTTGAGCGACTGGAGTGGATTGGGGATCACAAAATCGGAGCCAACATCGTTTTCCCTGGAGCTTGCTACGTAGAAATGGCTTTAGCGGCGGGAGTAGCAGCCTCAAACTCTATCAAAAGCTGTTACAAAATTGAAAACTTGGTGATTGAAGCTCCGTTCCGTGTCCAACCCCGAAAAAGCCACACACTCCAAACCATTCTGCACGAGAGGGAAAACGGGGACGGATTTTCACTCAAGTTTTTTACTCGTGAATCATCCTCCAATTGGACAAGGCATGCCATCGCCTCTTTCTCTTCTGTGAGCCCAAACACTGCAGAAATTGAATTGGGGCAGTTTGAGACGAGCTCAATTCTCCAATCCCTTTCTCTCCTCTCTTCGAATGAAGATTCAATCGTGATAAACGCTACGCAAATTTACGACAAGTTTAGCTCCGCCGGTTTTAAATTTGGAGCGGAGTTCAACACCGTTGAGAAATTTTGGTTGGAGAAAAGCGGGAGAAATGCTCTTGCCAAAATAAAAAATAGCCAGGATGAGCAAACCGGCTTTGTTTTGCATCCCCTCATTTTAGACGCGATGCTACAAGCCTTGGTTTTCGTCGGCTCGGACCAAAAACTCAACTATTTACTGCTTCCCGTGAAGATCAACAAGTTTCTTTTGTTTTCGGAGGTGGAAAAAGATGACGAATTATATGTTTGTATGCGGATGGAGTCTCCCCAGGATTTGGAGAAGTCAGTGCTCCTCATCAACTCGGATGGAAGGCTACGCGCTGCTCTGTCATCGGTGGAGATGGTCAAAACCTCCCAAAAAGCATTGGAATCTGTGCTCGATCAGCAAACCAACGTGATGCCAGCTCTTTGGAAAGAGGTTTGGAAACCAAGTCCGATTGTTGCTCAGGAAGCTTCCCACCAATCCTCTTCGTGGCTTATATTTCACTCGGAAGAGTCCCCCCTGTCAAATTTTGTTGTGGAAAAGTTAAGAGATGAGGACAGCGAGCTGATTTTGGTGGAAGGTGGTGAAAATTTTGAGACAAAGGTGGAAGGAAAAAGAACAACCATTCTCATGAGAAAGGAGAAAGAAGACGACTACAAATTGTTGTGGAATTGGCTTGAATCAAGAACTAAGAAGGTAGAAAGGATCGTCTACTGTTGGAGTGTTGCTGACGCTGAAAAACCACTGGAGCAGCTTCTTCGCCCACTTTTCTGGATGAGCAAAGGTCTCCTCCAATCTTCTCAATTTGCTGATGGTGAATTTCCTCAACTTTTTGTTGTAACAAAAGACACAGCTGTTGCTGCTTATATGAAATCCCTGAAAAATGAAAACGTCCATCTGGAATGTCGCTCCATTATTGTTGAAAAGGATGAAAGAATGAATCAAGTTTTTGAAGAGATTTGGAACCCCCAACCGGAGCCAGAGATGATTGTCTCCTTTGATGAGAGTGGAACGCGTCAAGTTCCGAGACTGGAGGTGCATCACGCTCTAAACCGATCGTTGCCAATTCCGCGTGCCCCTCAAGGATTTCAACTGTTACATCCAGCGACTAAATCCATCGCTGATTTGAGTTTTACTCCACTTCCAACCCGGGAGCTAGGCCCAACCCAAGTCGAGGTGGAGGTGAAGGCAGCAGCCCTCAATTTCCGGGACGTTCTCAACGTTCTCAAGCCGAGTGATGAGTTCTTCCCTTGCAACAGCGTTGGTTTAGATTTTGGAGGAGTTGTAAAGCGAGTGGGAAACTTGGTAAAAAGGTGGGTGGAAGGAGACCCAGTATTTGGCTTCAATGGGGATGTCTATTCCGCTCCATTTCTTAGCCGGCAAATTGTTGATGAGAAGGAGGTGTTGGAGCTCCCGGCAAACTTGACTTTCTCCGAAGCTGCGACGCTACCCAAGTTTGTAACGGGCTTTCACTGTCTTATCGAGGTGGCGAGAATCAAGTCAACTGATGTCGTCCTCATTCACACAGCTTCGGGAGGAGTTGGTCTCTGTGCCCTTCAACTTTGCAAGTGGTCGGTGGCAGTAGTTGCCACAGCGGGGAATGAGCGTAAACGGGGCTACTTGAGATCTCTAGGAATTGAGCAATCTCACATATTCTCCTCCAGGAACACTGACTACGAAGTGGAATCAAGAAAGTGACCAACGGTCGGGGAGTGGACGTGGTGCTGAACTCCCTCACAAGCGAAGGATTCAAAGAAGCGCCACTCTGAGCTGCTGTGCCCAGGAGCCCACTTTGTTGAAATGAGCAAGCTCTCTATCTGGAGTGCTACGGAAATCCAGGCTCTTCGCCAAGACGTGGACTACTCGGTGGTTGATATCTCCCAAATGAGCCCGCTAAAAAAACAACAAGTATTTACTGAGTTGGGACTTTTTCTCAAAAAGAAGGTTGTGGATCCGTTGCTGGGTTGTTCGTTTGATGGAGTATAACATCAGGGAGCGTTGACGATTTTTACAGCATGCGAAACACATTGGGAAAGTCGTTTGCGTCATGCCGGAAGTTCAAAATAGACGAGATTTACACGCCCCCTTTTTAATGAGAGAAGCAGTACCTCATCACCGGCGCCTGGGAGGAATTGGCTTTGTAGTTTGCCAATGGATGATTGAAATGGAGCTAAATATGTGGTGTTGGCCGGCAGGAGCCCACCTTCTTCGGAGACTGAAGCGGCTATCCAAGAGATGAATTCAAAAGGCGCAACATAATAACTGCGCAACTGGATATACAAAGTTGTGAACAAGTGGAATAGTTCTTTAAGAAAGGGGTTGGAGACAAAAGATTGCCTCCCTTGAGAGGCATCATGCACGCGCGAGGGAACTATTGCTGACGCTCTCATTGTCAACCAGGACTGGGCCAGTTTTTCCCAACCATTTGGGGCTAAAGTGGAGGGAACTCTCAATCTCCACAAATTTAGCATGGGGCTGAATCTCGAACATTTCGTGTTGTTTTCCTCCATTTCCTCCCTCTTTGGAACGAGGGGACAGGCTAATTATGCAGCTGCAAATGGATTTGAAGACGATTTTGCTCACTACAGACACTCGCTTGGCCTCCCTGCAACGACTATCAATTGGGGTAAATTGATAAATTCAAAACAAAACTGAGGTTGTAGCTGTTTCTTTCATTTAACTCTGATTTTGATGAATTTCAGGACCATGGAGTCAAGTTGGGCTCGCTGTTGATGTTGATTTTCCAGGGATCAAGCCGATTTCCAATATGCAGGGTCTAAAAGCACTGGACTACGCCCTCAGATCTAATCAGACTCAGCTTGCTGTTCTCAACCTGGACTCGGTTTCCTCCATCCACAAATTCCTTCCGGGGCTTCCCAATTATATAGCAGCGGATAAACTAGCGGCTGGTGAGTTGGAAGGTGGGGATGAACTCGCACAAACCAAATTTTGGGAGCATTACAAACTCGCTCAAACTCAGCCTGAAAAGTTGGCTCTCGTGGAGGAGACTCTTGAGTCTGTT
Source organism: Orchesella cincta (assembly GCA_001718145.1). Classification (NCBI taxonomy): domain Eukaryota; kingdom Metazoa; phylum Arthropoda; class Collembola; order Entomobryomorpha; family Orchesellidae; genus Orchesella; species Orchesella cincta. Next base: position 8,976 of record LJIJ01002510.1, read on the forward strand.
TTGCGGGGAATACTAGACCTTCCCGAATCCGAGTCTATTGAGGCCAATCTCACATTCCAAGAGATGGGATTGGATTCCCTCATGTTCATGCAGTTCAGCAACTCCCTCCGCTCACTTTTTGGTGAAAAAACCAAGTTCAGCTCAAACTGGCTTAAGGAGAACAACAAGCTTGGTCCCATGTCCAAATCCATTTTAGAATCGTTGGGGCAAACTGAAACTATTGATGAAGACGACCAAGAGACAGTCAATGTTCTTATTCGGGAAGATTCTCATCTTGCCCCACACATCACTCCTCAACCTGGCCAAGTGATAGGAAAGTGGAGGGTATAAAAAGAGTGCTGTTATTAGGAGCTACTGGGGCGCTGGGACCATATCTGCTTCACTCTCTCACTCAGCAGCCACAAGTTAAGGAGATAGTTTGCCTCATTCGAAACGGGGGCATTGAGCGACTCGAGAAGGTTCTTGGGGAACTGGATCTCCTTTCCAAGGTAAAACTGAGGAAAGTCCGTTGCGTTGAAGGGGACGTTAGCCTTCCCCGCTTGGGAATGAAACCGGAGGTTTGGAGCGAGCTTGGTGGGGAGGTTGATGCGATTGTCAACTCCGCTGCGGCAATCAATCACTTGGAAATCTACAAGAAGGGCTCCTCTCCTACCAGAGCTGTGCTGGAGTTTGCGGTGGAGGGAAAGCTCAAACATGTATTCCACTCTTCGACCCTTCTTTCAGCACCAAACGTGCGTCCCGATGATGGAACACTTTCAGAATGTTGGCCAAATTTAGAGGATTTTGATAACGTGACGACGATGGCATACCCCGTCTCAAAATTTGTGGGAGAACTCCTCATCAAAGAGGCGGTGGAGAGGGGAATCCCTTGCAATGTTTTTAGATTTCCACTCATCACCGGCCAGTCGGAGACAGGGAGAATGGAGCTCCAAAACAACCATGTGATGCAGAGATACATTTTTATATTGAAGAATGGCATTATCCCATCAAATCCCTTGCCTGCGCCAATGCTCCCGGTAGACACCTGTGCCAAAGTGTCGGTGGCAATCTTTTTTAAAGAGAATAATAATACAAGAGGGATTTATAACATTTGTCATCCCAAAGTTGATTTGGATTTGGAGTTTGTCAAGGTTGCAGCCAAGTTTGGAATTAAAGTGAATCTCGTGGAGGAAGCGGAGTTTTCCAAAGCGCTCCAAAACTTGGGCCCGGCTACCTCCAACTTTGCGCTGTTTAAGGATTTCCACACGAATGAGAATTTTATGCTCAAGTTCACCAAGACGGCGCCCATTTTGAAAGGATGGCGGGAGGGAAATGAGGGCTATTTTGTGAGCGAAAAAGTGAGCCACCTTGTTCCAGATGCGTTTCAAGAAGGGGTGACTACGATGGATTTTGTTTACAAGGATCTTCAGTTTGCAAAGGCGAATGGCTGGTTGGATTAAACAAAATCAAGACTTTTGGCGCCTGGATAAATGACGTGATTGCAAATTTGTTAAATAGGTAAACCTCAATAAAAATATGCACTTTAAAAATAAAAATATGGATCAATTTTCCCGGCATGAATTAATTTCAAAGTTTTAAAAAAAGAATAACTTGATTTTTCCAATTTCCAATGTCATTATAATGTTGGCGAGCATGACACTTTGACATGCCATGTAACGTATCAATTTTCATTGCTACGTCTCGAATTGTCGGGTTTTTCATTTAATAAATTATTAAATGTCAGACCTCTACAATTTAAAACTGACATGCGAATAAATTATTAAGGACATTATCATCATCCCAATATTATTGCGAGATGGGTCAATTACTAATTTCTTGAAGTGCTACGTAATGTATATCTGTAACCAATTTTTGAGCTTGCACAAATTCTGCATGATATTGTCGCAGTTTAGCTTCTGTAGCCTCCTGTTTACGTCTCATCGTCGTCCTTCTCAAGTTACCCATTTGTGATCGATTAATTTCGCGATAGGAATCTGCTGAATCTATTTTTCGCTGGTTATCCTCAGTCAGTCGCTGCAGTTCTAGTTTAAACTGTAGTTTTTCTTGTTCAAGCTTCGTATTCCGTTCCTCCACCTGTCTTTTCTTCACTTTAAAATATAAAAAAAGTATTCAAATAATAGTAAAATTTTAAAATGATTAATTAACATGGTTATGAAATATTGATATTTTAGTTTAGTTCCATTACTGATTTCTCCAAGTGCTACAAAATGTCTGTCAATTGCCAATTTCTGGGCTCGCGTAAGTTCTCCATGATATTGACGCAGCTTCGCCTCCGTAGCCTCTCTGTTTCCTTCTCATCGTCCCTCAAATAATATGAATTCAGTCATACGTTTAATTTCCCGATACGAATTTCTGCCTGATTATACATATATAAATATCTATGCTGGTAAACCATCCAAAATACATCATGTCCGTCTAAAAACGACCTCAAAATACAGCAATATGCAGTCAGTAGATATGATCTAATATATATAAGTACCTATTCCTAGTAGAATATACTAGACATATCTATCTAATTATAATATAACATATTTTCTCAATCTTAGACTCTCAACCTATCTCATATATAAATAAGTGCTTCCTGATTCATTGATTATTAATCTCTCCAGTTTCAACAACAAGATACAACAGATATGAAAATCTCTCTTTCTTCGAATAATAGATTAATATATGAATATACATCTTGATCAGTATAAAAAACCATGAACTCCATACATTGAATATCTAGCACGTTACTATCATCCCTCTAGAACAATCATATTGTGTCCTTAACAGTATCACGGTCCATAACCTACACGCTCTTTTTTTTCCACTGATAATTCATTCAAACTTATATCCTCATCATCATATTCAACTCTACAAATATCCATCTTATCCCAAAAGAATCAAACAATAAACATCTAAAATAAATTACCAAAAAACCCTCCACAAATAAATTATTCCCCAAACAACTATTTTTCTTTTTATCCTTAATTCTAGGGATCATAGATGTTCATGCACTATAGATATCTTTACAACTTATATCCTCGCATACATTAGTATCCACACCCTATCATTAACCTAACTAATATGTCTATACAGGGTTGCAGTATTGAAACTGGGGGGCAATTTTTCCAGGGCTCATTGCTTCATGTCTTCTGTTCCAAATGCAGTCCCTGCATTGGGCTAAGTTTTTCCCAAATGTTGTATCTGTTTGCATTCATTTCCGCTGATGTTCTTCCAACATCCGTTGGCAACTCAATTGAAACTGCAGTTTTTCCTGCTCCAACTTCAATTTATGGTCCTCAGCTTCTCTTTCCATTTTTTTGGAATGTTTAAAAAATTCCAAGATTCTATCATTAGCTTTTTCAATTTGCTTCAAAACTGCAGGCATAAACTCTGTCATTTCTCTGGGTGGTGCCTGGACTTCAGTTTTGACTTTGGGTTTGTACTCTAACGTATCATTTAATAAAAGGACCAAAACCCTATCCACTTCCTCAGAATAATTTCTCCCAACTTTTCTCACAGCATGGATAATTGGGAGTAGTGTCAGTTCCGTGGAAAATACAACTGGATTATATATAAGGGATTTTTTCCACTTTCTCAATTTATCCATCGCGTCCTCATTGGTGAGCTTTGTCAGATCATTTACATAAAATTGTGAATCTCCTCCACGAAAGTTAAGAGTATGATCAATCCCTTGCCTGGCAACTGATGTCTGGTTTGATTTAGAAACAAGGGTTGTAACATCCTCAGCAAATTTTATTAAGTCGAAAAGTGTCTCCCCCATGTCTGAGCTGAGTGGTCCCTTGTGCCGTACTTCAATTTGAATTTCCCCGCCACCATTCACAGAACTGACAATGTGGGTTCCATATCTGTTGAAAAAGTCATTCCAATTTTGTACGCAATTTGGATCGCTCTCGTTGTACAAAGGAAGGGCCTTAACTGCATTTATAAAGCTTGGTTTCAAAGCTGGCTTGTCATTGAGATTTAGTTGGAAATGTTTAAATTCCATAACGGCATTTAAAGTTGTGGTTCCATTCGCAAACGATATTTCTTTTACATTGTAGCCTGGTTTTACTCCCACTTGAAAATCATCTTTATCAATCACTCCCTCAAATCCAAGTTTCCGCATTCTGTGCTGTAGATAATCTTGTTTGGTTTCAAAAATTTGAAAATGTTCATTACAACTTTGCTCCAACTTACAAGTGAGATAGTTTGGGAACAAAAATCCAATATCTGATTGCTGATAATTGGTGTCTTCGAATGGAGATATTGAGAGATGATTATCATGAAATATGTTATAGCTAAAGCCAACAATGGGGCAGTCTGAAAATCGGGGTGGCTCAATTTTTAATCCTCTTTCCAACAGCATGCTTGTAGCGGGATCGTGCTTAATTTTGGAGAGCAGTTTTACAATTTCATTGCGGGTTTTTGGGATGTCTTCCCTCGTGTTTATGCTCAACATGTTGAGGGATTTCTGGAGGTAGTTTATTGAGTCTGGGAATCTTCTTTTTAAGTCTGATGGCAAGTTGGTCTCCCAAACCTGGTTGAGTACCTCTGAAATTTCTGTTTTAACCACGCCATAATTAGCATTAAAAATGATGCGAAGATATTGTTGCACTTTGCCCCCAGAGTCGGTCGCAAGTTTAAAAGTGCTGGATGTTACGTTAAAATCATCAGAGTTTCGAAACGCTGTGCGGAAAATCCCTAGCCCAATATCATCTCCTCCATTTTTGGTGATGAGTTCAAGTTTCTCGAACAGGTTCCGTGGGTAGTATTCATTATTTGGGAGTTTGTTGTAACCATTCACCATCATCAGATCGTTTTCACTCCCCTTGTTTTCGGCAACGGTGATAATTGTGGGTCGGGGCAACAAGCTGTAGTTTTCAATGACCTTTTTGAACTGCTGGATTCGTGCTGCGGGTTTTCTTTTATCCTTCTTATCTGCCTTGCAAAAATGGGTGAGGACGAAAATGATGTTGGAGTAGTTCTCGTCGAAGATTTGGTCACGGAACGCGTCCAGTCCTCTGAGCATTCGTACGAAGCCGGCTCCCGTTCCATCAAACCGGTTGTCATCAAACTTGTGGAAGATTAGAACGGCATTGGGTTTACGGTCCTGAAGCTCTTCGTGGGTTGAAAGGTAGTTGTCAAGTGTGGCCAAAAATTTTGCGTCTTGTTCAAGTCCTCGCGTGTCGCCCATTCCGGGAGTGTCAATAACACGGAGCTCAGTGTTTGAGAGCCCTAGCTCGTCCACAGGTAGGGGAATACGAAATTCGCTACAAAGTGAGATTTTTATTAGATAATGTTTTTAGAATAAATAAATAAAATATTTAAATAGTTAATACTTACTGAATATCTGTTGTGGTTGAGGAATAATCCCCCACCTTAGTAATGTTTGGATTGTCGAAGAGCAAGTTGATCTATTTTAAATTTTCACATACACACATGATGTTGATTTGAATCACTTTTATCTTCTTCACAAATTCAAACTTTAAATTATTGATTACCGTTGTACTTTTCCCCGATCCAGTTGAACCCAGCAACAGAATATAAGCGTTTTTTGAACTCCGTCCATTTTTGCTAGATTTAAGTGCTGCTCCCAGACCAGGGTGATCTGTGTTATTAGTGTTCAGCATGTTGATAATGTCATCCATTTTTGCAGGAACATTTACAAATGGGGGGACTGTAGGGAAAATGTTAGTGAGTATTTGTTCATTTATCTAGTAAGACAGATTAATTGACTTTTTAAAACTTACATGAAGACGGTCTAGGTAAACGTGCCTTTGGTACGTATTTTTCATCATCACATGTGCATTTGTATGATGCAAATTTACCTGGGTAGTTCTACAAATATTAAACCGAAAAAATTAGACGGATTCTATTAAACTCAATAAATTGACCATTATTTAGTTTTTAAGGTGTATCAAGGCTACTTGAATAGTTCAGGTTTTGGTTACATTCTAATTATGCAACTAATTTGCCATTACAAAAATTTTAATTTGTGAATCAAAATTAATTCTTGTCATGAACACCAAAACGGACTGGGCTCTGAACCCTGGGCTCGAATTATGCACGGTGAAACTACCTTTCCATTTATTGATTTTATAGGAATGAACTTGTGTGTGATATCTAATACGGGCATGGTTTTAAGTCAAATTTATTAATATACAACTGGGTATTATTATATGCTGATGAAATGTTAGAAGTTCCATTCACCCCATTATTGCGCGTGTAATGTTGTGCCAATTTGCTCTTTAAGAGTGCTTCCAAAAAAATTTAAAACTCTGATGAGAAATTGAAATTTTTCAATTCAAAAGTTGTTTCCCAAATCATTTTCGTTCTTGAAAGGCGGTTACTAAATAATAAAGTATTGAGTTAATAATATTTGGGCTTTATACGAGTAACCATTGACGTAGTCCACTCGTAACTGACAATGTTTTAACTTGACCTTGATGGATAGTTTTTTTTATAAAAATAAACAACGTTTTCCTAATTTTTTTAATTTCTAAAAATATACTTGAAAATTATATTTGTTCAAAGATTGTTGAAAAGATTTTAAACAACTTATAACTGCTTAAAACTGCTAAAAATGAATTTAAACAATTTTTTTTATGAAACATATTTTGAAATTTCGTGCGCATTTTTCAAATTTCGAGAAATCTTTGGTTTACCCCTCTTTGGAATCTGTTTGAGTTTATGCGTAGAAAATTTCTGATCAATCCGACAACTAGTCTGGATTTCCTATCCCGGTGTCTTATTGCCACTATTAAAAATGTATCAACTTACCGCAACAAATAACCCTAACTTTTATACATAACTCGATTGGCTCTATCACACCAGTATATATTTGGATTGAAATATAATGCAGGTGTCGGATAACTGTCATATAGTTTGTTGAACTCCTTCATTGCATTATGAAATACATTAAGACTTACATCAAATATTTCGTCTGAAACAATTTCCTCGTCCCCTTCAAAGTCCTCTTCAGAAAACAGCGTTAAACTACAACCCTTTCTCAGCGTTAGAGCCCCAACTTTGCCTAAATCAGTAAAACTGTCTGATTCGTGGCGCATATCAGCATAAAAGGAGTTGCATGCGTTGCAGCTTCCATTAATATACGCCCGAGCACAGGATGCTTTCTTCATAACAACGTCTGAGCATTTGCATTCCTAAAAGTAAAATATTTAATATTCCGTAATCACAAGGAAGACTGATAATCAAATTTTTCAAATATTGTAGACATACCTGATCACAAGTACATAAAAAAGATTCCACAGGAAACCCAACTTGAGAAGATACTTGAGCTGTTGAAAATGAACCATGATCTAGAGTCTTTAAACTCCCAGCAAGATATGTCTCGTTGTAAAGGTTCAGGTGACAGCCGCTTGCTACCTCAATGGAATAAGGTTTACTGATTGCTGACATGCTCTGCTCCTGTTCTATATCCAGCAAATGTCCTTGGTCTATTATTGCCAAAAAGTCACCTTGACGATTATCGCCCGGGAAGAGCTTCCCGCAGGTTCTTTCAATATAGGGATTCTGCCAGCAGGACGCCAGCTCAAGAAAAATGAAAAATATGGATACGTCCCTTAACCCTAGTGGAGATACCATTGTAATGGTATTGATATACAAATAAGTCTACAGTTTTTTATGTTACCTTTGCAACTTTTAACTGAGGAATGAGCGTCTGCATCTCGACTGACCCTTTATATATCCAATTTGGGTCCCAAATTTAGCATTGTTAAATGCTACTAAGTATATCACTGCAAGTACTTGCAAGTATATTTCAATATATGTTCACGTTCTTTGTGCCCACATGCGCTTATTTTACTTGGTAAAAGGTGAAATATTCCAGTTATTTGTATTGAGACGCTACATTAAATTTCCATGAAATGGATAAATAAAATTAACCTTTGGTGGTACGACGAAAGAAAGCAGTTTCAAGACGGTATTTAATAAAGATTACATGGCTTAGTTTGTAATAATGTTATCGTTGACCTAATGGTTCAAATATTAATAATTTGATTCAACGTCAGAACGAAGTTTATGGATTCACACTTATAGTTATGAATGTGTTCATAACGCAATTACGATTCTTGATCTCTGACCCCAAAATCAGTTGCATGGACCGTGTGCATACCATGTGAAATATATGACACAAATTTTGCCTTGACATTTATAAATACATTATGTTCAATCTGGGTGACAAGAAGAGCAGAATACGGTATCAGAATCATGATCTATAGATCATTTATAACGAATGAAATGGAAAGTACATTTGAACTCGAAAACATTGTAAGTAAAAGTATTACTAATGTAAACATTTCATTGAATCGCACAAGAAGCCGCATTTGATTACACTTGCAAATAAATTCCCATAAAAATAATGATTACTATTTGTTTGTGTAATCTTTGAATTGCCTTTTGCGCATGGGGTTTGTCAAGTTTTATTACATTTCAAAATTTTCCATCTAATGCAACCTTCAGGACATTTGGCTTGAAATGCTGTTCTTGAAAAAAATAAACTTGTTTACTAAGTTATCTTAATTGATTCTCAATTGAGGCTTAGAAAATTCGTCGTAACCTGCTTCTTACGACGAATAGCTGCGTGTCAATTCTGATCTGGGAAAACAAACACTGCTTACTAAAAACATTCCCACAAAACTACAGCTACCAAGTAACAGAATAAGCGTCGACTGATAATTATCATAAAAATTTCAAAGTGTCAAAGACAATTAACAGAGTACCATGATCGTGTAAATATATTTACTTTACTTTAAACAATATCTTTGACTTATTCAACGGGAATCATATCTTAAATGCATGTGTGAATGTAAAGAATGCTTTGAGTGCTGCTCTACAGTCCTAATATTCTTAGGCGAACGGAATGTACTCAATCATTTTGGCGATTATAATGTGAAGAAATTTGGACACGGGAGTCAAAGGACTTATGGATACTTTTCGATACTTATGGAATTTTACAATATAAATATTACTCATAGCATTAATTAATACTAAAAACCAATTAAGATACTCCTGATTCGCAACCTTTGGCGCTTAGGTTAGGCGCGTTGTTGTCTGACTTTTACTTTTATGTACGTTTTGGCATTATAATGATACTTTCTTTTATTAGGGTTTTAGAAAAACTGCTCAAATAATTCTGAACACAAATATAATTTGCTTAAAGGGCAATTTATTGCATAATATTTGAGAATTTGTAAATTACAAATTATAAACGAATTACTTTAGTACGTTAGAATCAATTTCTGTTTGATTTTGAAAATGGAATTTAGTATAGCTCTTTTTTGAAATTGTATATACCGATACTTATGTCAACCTTTCAAATCATTATCAAACCCACTATTTTATCAAATCAAGTGCAGTTTTAGATATTTGGCATAAACCAATATAAATACACGGGAACTTTATTTAAGAAATTAAAACTTATATATTATTTTTAAAAATACGCGTTTCCTTTTACTACGATGACATCGAAGAAATGGTACCGAGTTCCTTTTGACTTCTAATTAGTAGTACTAATCAAATATCAAAAATACCTATTACTTCAGATTGCCTTAACAAAAACTGGATAAAAGTGTCAATAAGTTTGACTTTCGCGTTCTTTGCCATACCTGCTTTTGGAATTTGGAGCTCAGCTAAAACTCTTCGCCAAAAATAAATTAATCGTTCTGGCTGTTATGTTTCATTTTTGTTCTTTTGTACAAGTCAATTCATTACTAGACGGATTATCAACATTAAACAATTAATAAAATCGGATATCTGGACTGGAATTCTCATAAACCATACATTTGGCATTGGAAATATTTACTTTGTTATCACGTTTATCACAAAAAACTAATTTTAATTAAAACATCTACTCAGCTTGTTGTATACGCATCACCATTACGGGCAAGTGTAATAGTTAGATTTAGTTCAAAATTTACACATTGTCATTAAGAACCGGTAAAAAATCATTTGATATTGCTAACATATTAATGCTCGATGTTTTGACAATTTCTAAATGAGAGTTTTGCTTTTTCATGGACTACTTACATTATTAGCATGAAAACTTTAATTCTAAACTGTTTAGTAAACCTAACTGTTAAGTTTCATATCAACCTTGGAATGTGTTATAATACAGGGTTGGTAGTTAGATCTAAAATGTACATTTATTTGTTTTTCAAGCAAGAATTATCATATCAGTAATTTAACTAAAAATTGTCATTGTCGATTTAGTTAACCATTTAAACGCTTAACAAAGTTATTTGTGGCGCACAATAACTGCAAAGGTACATTTTATAAGGATTGTGTTTGATTAGATGCAAAACATTGTTTTTGCCAAGTGTCCAACCATTGTCTGAAAATTTTCAACTGTTCTTTACATGGCACATGTGCACAAAAACAATTTACAGTGGTAAATACTAATGCCTGAAAACGCGTTATCTTTAGTTCAATAGGTCGAGATCTAATTCAATTTATAACAAAAAAAACCTTCGCGTTATCCATTGCATAACTGAGACTAAGTTTCATCACGAGAATAACAACAGTAATCGTTTCTATGTATTTTTTGTGAAGTGCAAAACTATTACATTATAGTTCACACCTACTATTTAACTATTACTTCTACAAATAAAGCTTTTAAGACACAATTGGTTTTACAACCGAATAAATAGGAACTTTAACTAGCTCATTGAAATTGATAGAAAAAAGCCACTACCTCGTTGCTTCTTCCATTTACAAAAATCCAGCATCTATAGTTATACTTTTATTTACAAGTGGATATCTTGCATTTAAATTACTTACAATTATTATACCAAGGTTTTATTCAACCCCTACGTTCGAAACATAAACTTCTATTCATCATCATCAACTCAGATCTCAACTGAACTGCTCTCGTTCTAAGAAAAAGGAATAGTTCAACCTATAGAAGGCCACCCCAGCGCCAAACTGTTCGCCGGGTCTGCGAGCCAGGTAAATGCAAAATTAACATATCTTCACGACGTTTTCGGGGCAACTATGTGTTTCTTAGTTCAACAATTACACGGCAGAATATTTGGAACAAATCTATTAAAATTGCTAAGAATTCTAGCACAAGGCGGAATGTCTTCACTAATTGTTTAACTCGATAGCGATGAACACTAAAGCTTTTACATGAACTCTTCAAATTAATAGCATGAATAAATTAAATCTAAACTGTAGCAACTTTCATTTTAGCCCAGAATTTGTATGACAATTTGTACCTGTGCATTACATGGCACGTGTGCACAAAAATTATATACTGTGAACAACACCTTAATGTATATTTAAATTAACTATTCTGAGCAGGTCGCCATCGTTGTATGTCGTAGTGTGTATAACATTCGTGTGTCGTTAGTCCATTGCATAACTCGAGACAAGTTTCAGCGGAACCAGGAATTTTATATGATTAACAGTTTATCAATGGGTATAACTCTTGTGAATGATGCTTTGTTTATAAATTGACTAGAGTGGGCGACGCTGCTCAGTAATGAGTTAATTAAGATACATGAAGGGGGTGGGTATTGGTGCGATTATATAATTTTTGGGTGCACACGTGCAGTAATGCACTGTACAACTTGATACCGAATCCGGGCATATAAATGAAAGTTGCTATAGTTTATAAGCTTAATTTCTTTCATGCTGATTAATTTTGCAAGAGTTCATGTTAAAAGCTTTAGTGTCACGCCTATCGAGTTAAACAATAGTGAAGAAATCCACCCTTGTGCTAGAATCTTAGCAATTTTAATAGATTTGCCAAATTATTCTGCGTGGAGGTGGTGGGTGCGGGGGTGGGTGCGGTGTAATGATTTGAATTAAGGAACACTTATAGTTGCCCCGAAAACGTGTGGCGTGAAGATATGTTAACTTTGCAGTTTTACCTGGGTTTCGTGACCGTGTCGAAACAGGTTTGGCGCTTGGGGTGCCTTCTATAGGTTGAAACTATTCCTTTTTTCTCTAGAACGGGACGCAGGTTCAGTGAGATCTGAGTGTGATGATAAATAGAAGTTTATGTTTCGGGAAACGTAGGGTGGAATTAAAAACCTCGGCTCCTAATATTGTACCACGGGTCACTTTACATGCAAGATGATCCATCTTGTAAAATAAAGGGTGTTAACTGTATAGATGCTGGATGTTTGCTAAATGGAAGAACTCCGGTGGCAGCACGAGGGCTGGCCTTAGTGGCGTTCTGTTCCTATCCAGATGTTCAACTGAGCTAGTTTACAGCTTGCCTATTTATTCGGTTCTTGTAAAATACCAATTGGTGTTCTTGAAAAGGCTTATTTGTAGGTATAGTAATAGTTAGAATCAGTAGTGTGAACCTATAATGTAATAGTGTTGCACTTCACAAACAATAATAAGAAACGGATTCTGTCTTTTCATTCTCGTGATGAAGACGTTAGTCTCAGTTATGCCAAATGGATAACGCGAAGTTTTCTTGTTATAAATTGAATTTTAATTCGATCTATTGAACTAATGATATCCGATTAGTAGTTTACCACTCGTATTGTCTTTGTGACAGTGCCATGTAAAGAACAGTTACAAATTTTCAGACAATGTTGGCACTTGGCAAAAACAATTGTTTTTCATCTAAATCAAACACAATCCTTATAAAAATGTACCTTTGCAGTTATGTGCGCCACAAAATAACTGTTGGTAGCGTTTAAAATATGGTTAACTAAATCGACAATGACAATTTTAGTAAATTACTGATATGATAATTCTGGCTTGAAAAACAAATAAATGTAATTTGTTTAGATCTAACTACCAACCCTGTATTTTAACACATTCAAAGGTTGATATGAAACTTAACAGTTAGTTACTAAACAGTTTAGAATTAAAGTTTTCATGCTAATAATGTAAGTAGTCCATGAAAAAGCAAACTCCTTCATTTAGAAATTGTCAAAACATGAGCATTAATATGTTAGCAATATCAAATGATTTTTTACCGGTTCTTAATGAATGTGTAAATTTTGAACTAATCTAAACTATTACACTTGCCCCGTAATGGTGATGCGTATCAACAAGCTTGAGTAATGTTTTAATTTAAAAGTTACGTTTTTGTGATAACGAGATAACAAAAGTAAATATTTCCAATGCCAAATGTATGGTTTATGAGAATTCAGTCCAGATATCCGATTTTATTAATTGTTTAAGTGATAATCCGTCTAGTAATGAATTGACTTGTACAAAAGAACAAAATGAAACATAAACACCAGAACGATTAATTTATTTGCGGAAGAGGTTTAGCTGAGCTCCCAAATTCCAAAGCCAAGGTATGGCAAAGGAAACGCGAAAGTCAAACTTATTGACACTTTATCCAGTTTTGTTAAGCAATCTGAAGTAATAGGTATTTTTGATATTTGATTAGTACTACTAATTAGAAGTTAAAGGGAACTCGGGTACCATTTCTCGATGTCATCGTAGTAAAAAGGAAACGCGTATTTTTAAAAATAATATATAAGTTTTAATTTCTTTAAATTAAAGTTCCCGTGTATTTATAATTGGTTATATGCCAAATATCTAAAACTGCACTTGATTTGATTAAAATAGTGGTTTTGATAATGTATTTTGAAAGGTTGATTAAGTATCGGTTATATTACAATTTCAAAAAAGAGCTATACTAAATTCCATTTTCAAAATCAAACAGAAATTGATTCTAACGTACTAAAGTAATTCGTTTATAATTTGTAATTTACAAATTCTCAAATATTATGCAATAAATGTGCCTTTAAGCAAATTATATTTGTGTTCAGAATTATTTGAGCAGTTTTTCTAAAACACTACATAAAAGAAAGTATCATTATGATGCCAAAACGTACATAAAAGTAGAAACTGTAACGCCAACCTTCTTCAATAATAGCAACGTTAAAAAAGGTTGCTAATTAGGAGTATCATAATTGGTTTGTAGTATCAATTAATGCCTCTTAGTCCTTTGACTCCCGTGTCCAAATTTGTTCACATTATAATCGCCAAAATACATGAATACATGCCGTTCGCCTAAGAATATTATGGACTGTAGAGCACACTCATAAGCATTCTTTACATTCACACATGCATTTAAGATATGATTCCGTTGAATAAGTCAAAGGATATTGTTTAAAGTAAAGTAAATATATTTACACGATCATGGTACTCTGTTAATTGTCTTTGACACTTTGAAATTTTTATGATAATTATCAGTCGACGCTTATTCTGTTACTTGGAGCTGTAGTTTTTGGGAATGTTTCTTAGTAGCAGTGGTTGTTTTCCCAGCATCAGAATTGACACGCCAGCTATTCGTCGTAAGAAGTAGTTAACGATTATAAGCTCTCTATTGAGAATCATTAGATAACTTAGTAAAAACAAGTTTATTTTTTTCAAGAACAGTACATTGCAAGCCAAATGTCCTGAAGGTTGCATTGGATGGAAAATTTGAAATTAATAAATATCTGGACAAACCCGGATGCGGGCAGAGAGTAAGGGGCGAGTCAAAGAGTGACATCAAACGAAGAGTAATCGGTTTATTTATTGGGGAGAGTGGTTATGTTCAAGTGGTAATGCATATAGGTGGCGGTTTCTGTGCGATTTCAAAGATAATGTTACGTGTATATGCGTACTGACAGTGCGATTCAAATGTACTCTCCATCTTCGTAATAAATCTAGGTAGTGCATGTGTGTTCTGATACGTATTCTTGCTATCATGAGTTGAAACATAGGTATTTATAGAATTGGTCGGCAAATAATATTGTATGTCATAATAATCACATAGATATGCACCCACGTGGTGGTCTATTGCAGGTGACGGTGATTTTTGGGGTCAGAGAATCAAGAAATCGTTAATTGCGTTATGAACACATATCATAAATATAAGTGTGAAACGTCCAATAACTAATCATTCTTGACGTTAGACAAAAATATTAATATAATTAGAAAACCAAATTAGGAACAAACGGAATAACACGTTATTACAAACTAAGCCAGTGCTGGAATCTTTATTAAATACCGTCATTGAAACTGCTTTTTTCTCGTAATACCACAACAAAGGTTAATGTTTATTTATACCATTCATGGAAATTGAATATGTCGCGTGGTTTCAATACAAATAACTGGAATATTTCAACCTTTACCAAGGTAAAAATAAGCGCCATAGTAGGCACAAAGAACGTTGAAAAATATATTGAAAATCTTGCAACAGTACTATCAGTGATATAACTTCAGACTCGACTTAACAAATGCAAATTTAGGAAAACAAAAATAATGGATACTAAATAAAATCAAGAGGATCAGTTCGATGACAGACGCTCGATTCACTCAGCATTAGAAAGTTGCAAAGGTAACTCATAAAAAAACTGTTATAAACTTATTTGTTATATCAATAACAATTACAATAGGTATCAATCCACTAGGGTTACAAGGACGTATCCATATTTTTCATTTTTTCTTGAGCGTGGCGCTCCGCATGGCAGTAATTTCCTCTATATTAAAAAGAACACTGCCGGGAAGCTCTGCCCGAACGGCGAAATAATCTCAAGAGTGAACGTTTTGGCCAATAATAGGACCTCAAAGGCATTTAGCTGGACTATAGAACAGGAGCCAGAGCAATGTCGAGCAATCACCGTAAACCTTACATTCCATTGAGGATACGCAAGCGCTGTTCACCTGAACCTTATTACAACAGAGACAATATTGTTGCTGGGGTTAAAACTCTAGATCATGGTTCATTTATTCATACAGCTCAAGTGATTCTTCTCAAGTATGGCCGGTTCATGTGGTAATCTTTTTATGGTGACTTGGTGTTGGTCAGTGGGTATGCTGTACAATATTTTGGAAGATGTGGATTATACAGCTTCTTGGTTGATTATCGTGAATATTAAATATTTAACTTTATTGAGAAAGATGCAAAAAATGCGGTGAGAGCGTGTGATGATTGAGAAGCTAGTCTCCTGTCGCTCGGCCGGTATATTTTCAATGGAGGGAGCTGAACGCATGCAACTCACTGTCTATGCTGGTATAGCGCCACGAATTCAGACAGTTTTACTGATTTAGGCAAAGTTGGGACTCTAACCGCTGAGTAAAGGTCGTTAGTTTTAACTCTGCTTTTCTGAACGAAGGACTTGAAGGCCGGACGAGGGAATTGTTCAGACGAACAATATTTTGATGCTAAAGTCTTATCATGTATTGTCATAATGCATATGAAGGCAGTTCAACAAACTCATATGACAGTTTGCCGACACCTGCAATTATATTTCAATCCAAACGTATTACTATGGTTGGGTGACTCTTAGAGCTCAATCGACGCTTATGATATGAAAAGTTGAGTCTATTTGTTCGCGGTCAATTGGCATTACATCTTTCTCAATACGAATGGCACAATAAGAACACCGGGATAGGAAATCCAGACAGTTGATCGGATTGATCAGAAATTTTTCGCATAAACTCAAAACAGATTCCAAAGAGGGGTAAACCAAAGACCCCTTGCTCGAAATTTCGGAAAAATGCGCGACGGAAATTTCAAAATATGTTCGATAAAACAAAATTGTCTTAAATTCATTGGGGTTAGCGAGTTTTAGAGCAGCTTATAAGTTGTTTAAAATCTTGGTCAACAATGCTGTTGAACAACATTATAATTTTGCCAAGTAGTATTTTTTTAAATTAACAACAGAAATTAGGAAAACGTTGTTTATTTTTAATAAAAAACATATCCAATCAAGGTCAGAGTTAGGGAAACATTGTCAGTTCACGAGTGGACTACGGTCATATGCTGTTATCGTATTAAAGCCCAAATATTATTTACCAATAACTTTATTATTAGTACCGGCCTTTTCAAGACACGAAAATGATTTGAGAAACACACTTTTGAATTTGAAAATTTCAATTTCACTCATCAGAAGTTTTAGAATTTTTTTGACAGCGACTCTGTGAGAGAGCAGAATTGGCAAAATACACTGCGCAATAATGGGTGAATGGAACTTCTACACATGGTCATCAGCATATAATAATACCCGTTGTATATAATAGAATTTGACTTAAACCATGCCCGTCCCCGGCCCCCCCCCCCTATTACGATATCCACACACAACCGTTTCATTCCTATAAAATCAATAAATGGAAAAGGTAGTTTCACCGTGCATAATTCGAGCCCAGGGGTTCGAGCCCACGTCCGTTTTGCGGCTGTGTTCATGAGGAAAGAATTAATTTTGATTCACAGAATTAAAATTTTCCTGTAATGGCAAACTTAGTTGCACTAATAGATGTAACCAAAACCTGAACTATCCAGTAGCCTGATTTACACCTTACCAACTACATAATACCCACTCCGGTCAATTGACTCTGAGTTTATGATCGTC